>JAJEJO010000669.1:618593-647387 GCA_020662805.1 Glaucomys volans | reverse complement strand
TAAATGGATGATGTTGGAGACTGTTATGCTAAGTGAGATTAGCCAATCCCCAAAATCCAAAGGCAGAATGGTCTCTCTGATAAATGAATGGTGATGCATGATAATGGGGGAAAGGGTGGCAAGAATGGAGGAAGGATAGATAGAACAGAGGGTTGGGGTGAGGGGGTACATCTATGAATGCACAGATGGTGTGACTCTACTTTGTGTACAACCAGAGAAACAATAGCTGTACTCCATTTGTGTTCAATGAATCAATAAGTAAATAAAATAAAAAAAGAGATAAGCAAAAAAAAAGTATTGCTTCTAATTAGTTGTACCTGACAGTAGAATGCATTTACACATTTTGATAAATCATACATAAATGGAGTGTCATTTCTCATGTTTCTGATTGTACATGTTATAGGATCACATCGGTCATGCAGTCATCCATGTACATGAGGTAGAAATGTCTGTTTCACCCTACTGTCCTTCCTATCCCTTTACTCCCTCCCCTCCCTTCACTCCCCTCTACCTAATATAATGTAACTCTATTCTTTCCTAGCCCTCCACTTATTGTGAATTAGCAGTCACATATCAGAGATCTCAATGCCTGACATCATGAGGGTTCCTAACAGATGTTGAATGAAAGAATAATATATGAACCACTTCTCAGTCACCCCCCGCTTGACACTCCTCTTTCAAAGGGCCATCTTAGTATTGCACACGTACAACAGTAACTTCTGACCAGCTAATTTTCAAATTATATGTCTAGGTCAATTTCTTCTTTCAAAAATTCTATACTTGAAGATTTTAGGAAAAGGAATAGTGCTGATTAATGTGTGATAGTGTTATGAGGCTAATAACAATTGATGCCATTTGATTTATCAAACCAGAAGTTAATCAAAACTCATTGACCAGAAGCAGACAGTAGGTTGGGTTTCTTCATTGAAACTCAATAATTCTGTTTACACGTGAAAAATAATGAGATTGCTAGATATTTCTTTTTAATATAAGCAAAGAATATTGGGATTTTAAAAGTTCCCTAAGGCCTCTATAACATTCAGTTTTGCTCACATAGCTGTAATTTTGCTAGCATCCACAGTTACAAGCATGTATTTATAATGCTGACTTGGGCCCAGCTTGACTTAGACTATGTAAGTACCACATGCCACTTACACATGATAAAATGGGCATGCTTGGGACATGAACCTGGGCTTCAAGATGTTGTTTTGTATTTGTTGATAGAGAAATCAACACCATCATTTATTACATCTGTAGCAGCAGCATCTGGCACATCTGCCCCCACAAATCTGCTTCCACAAATCTCTTTCCTAGTTAACCCTAGTTGTACAAATTTTTGTCCTTATTCATTAGCTCCTCTCAGTGGAGCAGAGAGAGAAGGCAGGGGCCCTTAACCTTGAACTCCCATGCATATCAGTGTGCTGGTTTTGCTCTCTGGGAGCCGTGCAGAGTGAAGAAGATCCTCCCACTTCATGCTGAAGTCCTTACACTTTCTCAGCTCTGTTTTAAATGTTTTATCATCCTTGTTTTTCACATGTGTGAGGAATGGGGTGTCCTCCTGTGGATGAGGATGAAGGTCTGAGTTTTCCAATCGTTGGAGACTCCTCCACTGACCCTGAGGGCTATAAGGACCCCCACTTTCATGGCTCCCATTCTTGACAATCCCAGTCTTTCATTCTCCCCAACCACAGAGTGTCCTGCTTGCTTTCATCCTTCCAAGGGAGGCGCGCTCTCGGCTGTAACTTAATTATAGATTCAGCCAGCAAGTCCATTTCAGAAGTCTGGCACACTGTAGTCATTTCTACATCCAGTGACAGGCACTAACTCAGAAACCATCTTGAATGATGGGGAATGAGCGAATGGAGAGAAAAATTAAAGTGAGAAAAAGGCTCTTTTATCAGCTTTCCCCAGAAAAATGCCTCTCTTAGTATGAAAAAGAAGAGGCAGTCTGCCATTGGAGCAGATGTTGAGGGGCACACTATGGAGGAAGTTGCTCACAGAATCAAGGCAGTGACTTACACACAGCCTTAACTTACAGGAAAGTCCTCTTTCACTTTTACAACAGGTAATGTCATTGAAATGCCTTGATAAAAAATGTTTTAATTTTGTTCTTAATTTTAAGATTTAAAAAGCATCCTGAAATTATATCAAATTGTTTAGGAATCAAGGAAGAAGGTAATATGCAGTATTCTCATCACCCAAACGTCTTTTGCCCATGTTGTTTTCTTATCTTTGTACACAAAACCTACACACTTAACTCTAACTCCCACTATTAACTCTAACTTCAGAAACTGTCTTGAAATATTTGTATTCACTATGCTTCAGAAAGCATGGCTAAATAATATGTTACTTACTTTGTCTCAGTTAGATCCACTGACTTTATAATCAATTCAATTTGTTGTTGATGGTGGAAAGGAAAATGAAGTTCCTTATATTGCGGTGGAAAAGTGCACAATTGTCATTCTGTTTGGGTGGATGATGGGTTATCTGCCCAGTGGGACTGGGAAGAAGCTAATTGATTTCAAGTGTCACAACGAGGCAGGAGTCACATTTAGATCATTGAGCATGTTGTATAACTTTACATATTACTCCACAGATAGTTACAATTCAACCCCTTGAGTTGTTTTAATCATTGCTTGAATAATGCATGATATGGATAAATATTTTCTTACCAAACTCTCTCACACACACAAAAAAACAAAACAAAACATGAAAACACTAAGGATTAAAAGTCACTTGTTCAAGGCCAAAGAGCTTGATTTGGGGAAACCCTAGACTGTCTTTGGAGGAGATGATATTCTACTAACAAATCAAGTACAAGTACAGCATTCGTTACTGGCCATCTATCTTGTACTTGATTCTCAACCTCTCTTCAGTAAAACCTTAAAGAGAATGAACCCTGTCCCAGGAGCATGGCCCACTCTTCTGGGCCTTCCTTGAAATTTTCTGAGGCCTTCCTGTGCCTTGACCATTCTGGGGAAGGGAATGCAGAGAATCCATGCAATATTTCTTCTCTCAGGAGCTCCTCCATCTTCTACTTCTCCCAGTGTCTGGCCAAGCGTCTAGGAGGTCCACACTCATGCCTTCAGTGTTACCCGGGTGCAGAAATTGGGGCCCTAGCATTAGGAGGCAGCTCGTGAGGGTAATTCCCACCAACAGAAGCAGTATTTCTCCCATGGGCTCACAACACCTAGGGCAGTCACGATAGCGTGTCCCCTAATAATCTTAGAGTACACAAAAAAAAAGCCCCAAAGAATATATCAAAAAGACAAAAATCACATACACAGACCAATATGCTGAAAGATTAAGTTAACATTTAAATCTTGGATCTAAATAAAAGTTCAGAACAGAAGTGATAAAATGAACATCATGTGGTAAAATTCTAATACATGTAATAAAAAAAGAAACCAAGTGTTTTAAAAAGTTGAGGAAAACAGAGCTGAAGAGAACGTGGCTTGTAAAAACTATGATGGGTAAAATTCAGACAAAAATAGCATAAGAGTGTACAATAGCTGAATTAGAATGAACCGCAACGAATAGTTCTCTAGATCAGCTTCCAAGGGAATAAACAGCAAATATAAATAGCAAGGATCATAAAATAGGGTATAATGATAATATCCAGCATTATACATTCACATAAAGATGTCAAATTAAAATAACATAAATTTGGCTTTCGGACTGCAAGTATTAGAAGAATTGTGATATTCAGAGGTGAGAAGTCTACAGCAATATAGATTGATTAAATGTGAAGGAAAAGTACATGTGAAGGGCTTCACACCAGAGTTATTTACAGAGCAAGAAACTGGAAGTAATATAAATGTGGAGAATATGGTGATCAATTAGAGTGTTTCACACATCATATTATGGTCCAAAATAGATTTTAAATTTTTTTGGGTGCATGCACTCTTACACTTAAGTACAGCTAAGAAGGTTGTTTAAAACGTAGATTTCTGGTCTATAGATTACATTCTCTGCTTCAGTGAATCTGAAGCCGTTTGAAGGAAAGTTTTGCATTTTAAAATGAACCTCCAAATGCATCAGATGCAGGCGATTTGCAGACTGCACACAGAAAACACTGCTGTAGTTACTAGAATTAGTGGTACCAATGTGTGCAGCAACATATGAACATATACAATATCCAGGAACATATGTAGAAACAAGGATAATAATAGTATATATAATATATTTGTTGCAATATATATTACATATATTTTTCCTGGGTTACTTCACTTTTATTTTAACCATATTTTCCAATACTTTTAAGAAATTTTATGATCTATTCTCTTTTTGAATTGTAAAGGGATTTGTAGGACACAATGATCACTTAAAATAGTTCTTCTTGCAGAGCACAATGGGGCACACGTATAATCCCAGCAGCTTGAGAAGCTGAGACAGGAGGATCGCAAGTTCAAAGTCAACCTCAGCAATGTAGTGAGGGCCTGAGCAACTCGGTGAGACTCTGTTGCTAAATAAAAATGCATTTTAAAAACGACTGGGGATGTGGCTTATTGGTAAAGCACCTCTGGATTCAATCCTTGGTTAAATAAATAAATAAATAAATAAATAAATAAAAAAACTTAAATACATTAAAATAAAATAAAAGGGCCTGGGGATGCAGCTCAGTGGTTGAGTGTACAAAAAAAACAACAACAAAAAAAAAAAAAAAAAAAAAACAACAACAACAACAAAAAAAACTTCTACTTCCATTTTTTCCTCAAGTTTTCCCAAACCTGTGTTCTTAGTAGAAACAAAATGTGATCTGAGTTACAGATCCTGGTCCTGCTACCTTCCTATGAAACATTTGTAGAGTGGTGTCAAAATCCTGTTCCAGAGGAATCCAGGCTCTGGCTAGGAAGAAAACAAAAGGTGAGCATGGAGTTTGGGGCCCTGAGGATATGGGTGGCGTTCCAGCTCCATGTGCCACGTAGAGCCCAGCACCATCTCCACTGGGTACAGGGAGAACGGGGCCCTCAGTTGGTGAGAGGATCTGAACAGAAGTGCAAGCTTGCAGGGAAACAGGAAGTGCCCTCCGGCCCCAGTCCAGTGAGAAGGACAAGGGTCAACCTGATCTAAGGGAGCAAGGGAACGCCAATGTGCGCTCAGATGCCACATGTACACCACTGTTTTTTTCTATTCCATGGACCTGCTGTCCAGGCATCAAGCTTGAAAGCTGAAAGTACCTTAGATTCATCAAACCTGAATGAAATTCTTTGTCTTACTATTTACCAGTGGTCTGAACTTGAACTGTTGGTTAACTTACCCAGTTTCTTGATTTTCATCATGTGGAAGGAAAATGACTGAAAGCAGAATGCAACTTCCTTTACTGAATGCAATATTTGGCACAAGTCGATGTACAAGATATACAGGGTTTTTTTTTTCCTTTTATTTAGTCTTTTCAAATGAAGAGGACCTTTGTTTTCTCTTATTCATGTCTTTCCTTTGTTGAAGGCATGGAAACTGTGCTGAGTTCCTATCACAAACCAAGCACTGCCATTCATTATAAGGCGCACACACACACACACACACACACACACACTTCTATGAATGACACAGTCCGTGTCCTCAAGAAAGTGACAGCAACTACTACAGTAGAGGAGAGAGAAGTGTGACAGATGACAGAAGATGCAGGGGTGTACAGGCAGAACCTCTGACAGTTGCAAAGTGAAAGGCCAGTCATTCTGCCTGAGAATGAAGGAGAGGAGACTTGTATCAAGAAGAAAGCAACATTCCAGCTGTATTGTAATATTTACAGGAATTTGAGAAGGACATATGATTCCTTCCAGGCTCTGCTCCCCCTGGCCAGATTCACCCTGCACTTTAGTAGCTGGGCCCTACTTCCTACAGCGAGGTTCCCAGGATGCTCAGGCAATACACTGGCTGACTTCCTCACCAGTCCTATGGTCACCTGTGCTTCTTCATTGCCACCCTGAGCAGTGAATCATGATACCGATTCCTAGATCTCTTGAATTAGCTACTGGATGCTACGTAAGTGTTAGGTGGAACTGCGGGCTGTATATTTCCTGGTTAGAATGGGTTCGGTTCATCTATCTTCTGACACAACTACCGTCCCCTGCTCAATGACTGGCACTACATAGGATGAAACTACAATTTTCAAATTCATAAGGATCTTCATGAGGATCCTCTCCAGTTTCAGAGCCCTTCCAGTGCAAACTACCAAGGGAAATAATTCAACAGCAAGAGGCAGATGGAACCATGTTTGGATTCCATGTCTTCCATTTACCTGCTGTGTCACCTTGGGGAATCCAATCAGCCACCCTTAGCATTAGTCAAGATTATACATATGCAGTTTTTGTGCAGATCAGAAATACACCAGTGTCTGGCACCTGGTGTGGAGTTATGTGCTCTTTGATGTCCCAGGCAAAACCCCAAAAAGTTATGCATTCATCTGTTTCTCAAAGTGTATTTCCATTTCTGTAAAATTTACAAAAGGACTGGAATCACCTTAGTTCTTGCTAGAATGGTCTAAAGATGTAGCAAGAACCCCACAGAACCTGAGTTCTGAGAAAGTCCTTCATGTATTTTGTCCCGCATTAGTGGAAACCAATAACACTTATAGGTCCCAGAACATAGGAAGGGTTTCCACTGCATCCACTGGCTCGTCTGGATCAAAGTCTGAAAGAAGAATATAAATGCTTTAACTCTGAAATCCATTTAGACCTAACAACATCATGAAATAAACGGCTCAAAGATGTTCAGGACACTTGAGGATCTAAGTAATACTAATGGAAGACGATGGGCA
Source organism: Glaucomys volans (assembly GCA_020662805.1). Lineage (NCBI taxonomy): Eukaryota > Metazoa > Chordata > Mammalia > Rodentia > Sciuridae > Glaucomys > Glaucomys volans. The sequence goes on along the minus strand of JAJEJO010000669.1, from coordinate 640,627 downwards.
CCTCAGTCACCAGAGAATGCTACAGGCTTTGGACGGTGGTTTGAGAATAAAGGAAGAAAGATCTAATGATATTGAGTTTTTCACGAAGCAGCAGTCAAAACAAACCAATGGCCTCTGATTGAGTGCACTGAGCGTTCACTGTCAAACTGGTACTGCTCACTGCCCTCTTCTTCGGTGCTTCCTAACATAGGGGTGGAAATATGATGGATGGATGGATAGATAGATAGATAGATAGATAGATAGATAGAACAGAATTTCAGTGCTTTATTTTCCAAAGTACATGAGTGAAATAGAAGGTGGTATACATAGAAGGAACACACATAGAAGAATATGTGACATTTCATTTATAAGCATTTTAAGGGAAGAAAATAGTCAAGGAATAAAAGAACAGTATTTGATTTACATTTTGATCCTTTTTGATCATTTTTAATTAAGTCTGCTTAAAAGAGAAAATTTTGTAGTAATAGATAGTTACTATTTATTTAGAAATTGACACCTTTTGTGGTATAGGCCACTATAAATTAGATACATAGAGATTGAATTTAATAAAAAGTTATTCATGGGAGTAGAAATGTAGTAATGTTCATCAGAATGCATTGATTTACATTAGAAAGATGTTCAAATAATGTCTAGGATCACAGATCATAGAATAGATCCTTACAGATCACTTGGGCAAACTCCACAATTTTAAAATCAGGGAGGAAGAGACTTCATAATGGAGTTGCTAAGACTGTCGCCTGTCCCACGTCAACTCCTGGGTAAGTATGTCTATAACCTGCTGCACCAGCTAGCCATGCCTACCTTTGCATTAGATATTTTTTGCAAGGCCATAGACATACCAATATGATGTGTCATTTACCCAGCCTTTAACCTATCCTGGCTTCTGTGGTGGGGAAGTCTCACCCACCAAGACTGAATTTCAGGCAGATCTGCAGATGTCAGTTCAGTGTCCAAGCTTCACACTGTATGAATGCCTCAACCTTGCAATGATGGTTCCCTAACTTGATATAAATTCTTGTCCTCTCTTCCAATCTTACAGGGAAAATCTGCAGCCATTTCCACTGATTGGTTGGACAAGATTATCTAATTCTGAACTTTAATATCAGCAAGTACAAAGAAGGTGCCTAGAATTATAAGTTATATCTTCAACCTAGACTTTATTAGTAATAAAGGCACTCCTTTCCCTCTGATTCAAATCCTTTGACCTTATTTGTCATTGGTTTGGTAGAGAAAACAAGTTCTCTTCATTTGGGGTCCTTCAAGAGAAACAAAATACCAGGTGGTTATCAGACATTTCACTTGCATTTCTAGATTATGATAATTTTTTCTATCTATTTTCATAATGTGCACTATTTCTATTTAATCATCTGAGTTAAAAATTCTTTGCTAACTTAATAGGAAAATATTATTCCAATGTACTTACAACTCCTATATCACTTATCAATATTCTATCATGATTTGAATTCTAAGGAGACTTCTTAATATAATGAAAGTTCCAGGCACCCTGATCTCATAAAATGTCATGCTACATATTGAATGCTTCAAACAGTCTTCCCAGAGACTGAACTGCACTCTCTGAAACCCATACATAGTTTTGCTTTACCTGCATTCAAATTTCTTCCCCCCAGTAGATATGCTTTGTAAATAATTCATAAATCTTGTTTACAATCTTCTGCCAATTAATAATGCAATAGCTAAAGCACAGAAATACTGCCCATAAATGGTTCGTTGGTAGTGGATTATTGTAGGAGAATTTGGGGCATGTAAGATGCATTTAGGAATCTTCATAAACAAAAGAGAAGTCAAGGGAAAGCGAATGTCAGATCACGTTTTGGGGGAAATTTTCTAATCTACAGTAAAAGGATAATTTACAGGCAAATCACATTTCAATTGCTAAACTTCATGGACACATTTACATATGATATTTGTTAGTTACACTGTGTCAAACATTTTCTGAGGACATGTGAGATCAGTTCTTATACTTTGAGAGTTATAGACAATTCCTCAGGTTTTCAGAGGTGAAGTGTTTGGGAGGTAATCAGGATTATATAAGGTCAACAGGGAAGAGACCCCAGGACTGAATCTGGGTGGCTTTTTAAGAGGGAGAGACCAGAACACACAAGTATGCTCCCTGTCACTTGTTACATGATGCCCTGGACTGCTCACAACTCTGCCAGCAAAAAGGTCATCACGAAATGCGACCCCTCCACCTTGGACAAGAATTCTGATCTAAAGTAAGTCTCTTTACTTTGTAACCTATCTGTTCTGTGATACTGGGTTTGTAGCAACAGAAAACATACTAAAATAATAGATATGAGCCAAGCTTTGAACAACTGTATTCTGCAGGCAGCAAGGGTTCCAGCAATGGCAAAATCCCCATCCATGTTCCCATGTTCCTGGAAAAGGGAATGTCGGCTTGAATTCCAAAGGCATTCCCTAACTAATCACCTCTCACGTTTATGCTACACACCCTGAAGGGCAAAGGACTTGTGTCAACGCCTGCTTCTCTCGAAGGTAAAGTTGCCATAGCTGTTCGGTTCTTGGGCGTGTGATTACCAATTTTGAGGATAAGAACTGAAGAAAGTGGCTACAAGATTGACAGTCATCTGTCCTTTAACCATTTTTATCTTTTCTTTTACAGATTTTTCTGGGAAAAAAAAAACATGTTTTGAGAGGGGCTGGGGATATGGCTCAGTTGGTATGCCTGCCTTGCAAGCATGAGGCCCGGGGAACAATCCCCAAAAAAAAAAAAAAAAAAAAAAAAAAAAAAAAAATGATTTGAGAAAATGGAAAAGATTTAATGGAAAAAGAGGAAAAGGAAAAGATTAATTAAAGAATAGGATGAAAAAGACAGCAAAACATATCAATCTAAGATTAAGAAAACAGGAAACTAGTACTTAGGGAAGAGAAGAAAAACAAGCTGGAAAGAAGTGAGAGGCAGTAACTGAGATCGGGCAAGTTATTAACATGACATTTGGGGCCATGTGGCTGACAGGAAACCTAATAAAGAATAAAGTAAAAAAAAAAAAGAGCTTAACAAAGAAATACAAATATAAGGGTAATAAAGAAACTTCCATTACAATGCATTTTATTACATCACATTAATTTATACTGCATTATTTAACACTTGGCCAACAGCAGATTTAGCACTTAGATGCCATTTCTGTGGTGGTTGCAGCTATCACATTAGTGGGAAATGGGAGAATTCATATTTTTCTTTCTATCTGCAAAGGGCAACTGGATGGAGAGGTGGGCAGTGTGGAGCTCACGGGGGTCACTGCTATGAGGAAAGCCCCTTCCCTAGCGCCCCCTCTACAGTTACACCCAGGGAATGGCCAGCAAGCGTGTGCTGTTGGGAGTGCAGTGTGAACACGAAGCTGCAAAGCAAATCAATGGGGAATGTGCAAACGGCGCTCCAGACCCACGACTTGCAGCTTCAATCGAAGCCACACAAAGTTGTCCTCCCGTGCTCATCAAACAGCAGCGTCAGGGAAGAGCAGCTCCTGCTGCTTCCTCCTGGTGTCCAGTGTTCGCCTAGTGTAGGACGTCTAAGTCACAGCACTGCTGACGTAAGGGGACGGAGCATACTCTGTTGGGGGGTGGGGTCCTGGACATTCTAGGACGCTTAACAGCATCTCTGATCTCTATCCACCTGATGCTAGTAGCATCACAACTAATGTCTCCAGATATTGCCAATCGTCCTCTGGGGGCGAATTGGTCACCCAGTGGAAATGGTAATAGATGTGCCTGCAGCAAGCACTGCATCCCGCTTCCTCACAACTGACGGTTTCACTTGACACAAGCCAATTTTGCTTCACTCCACTTGGTCCTCTGTCTTGTTTGCCTTTACATGACCAAGATGAATTAGGTGCGAGTCTTGTTAAAGGGAAAGTACTGACAAAGGTGACTGTCCGTGCAAGTCACAGCTAGAAAGATGTCCGTCTACAGCAGTCATTGATGCAGGGTATCAGGTGACATTAGAATCGAGGATAGGAGTTAAAGTCCTGCTGCAGAATCGTTGTCATTACTCAGAGGGAAAGCCCAAGTGAATGTGGGAATTGAAGGAGGAAGGAGATGGTTGGCAGAGGGGTCAGCAGAGGGAGTGGAACTGGATTCACGGAGGGAAGAGTGGGCAGTGGGAATGGTGCAGGTAGGAGGAAGGATAGAACCCTGACGTGGTGCTGAAGCAGGCTGCTCTGCCTAGACTTGGTGCCTGTCCTGATGGCAGCTAGTGGGGACTCAGATTAGAGAATCTCTTTTCCATGGTGCCCTGGATATTGCACTTCCATTTCATGTTTTATTTCAAAAAGAACTGGTTCAACTTGGACAATGGCCTGGACACCGTTATATCAGCATGTTTATTACAGTAAGTCCCAAGTATTGAATTCTGCTAAAATTTCAGTGAAATTGACACAGATGAGTTAAAATAGGTTAGAAATCATAATCTAAAGTGAATGTGTCCTTCATTATCATTAAGAAGGAAAATATGGCATTTGCAGGTAAATAGATGAGCTGGAGAACATCATGCTTAGTGAAATAAGCCAATTCCAAAAAATCAAAGGCCCAATGTTTTCTCTGATATTTGGATGCTGATTCACAATAGAGGGAGGACTGGGGAAAAACAGAGGTACTTTTGATTAGGCAGAGGGGAGTGAATGGAGGGGAGTGGGTATAGGGGTAAGAAAGACAGTAGAATGAATCTGACTTTATTACCCTACGTACATATCTGATTACACGGCCAGTGTTATACTACATCATGTACATACAATCAGAAGAATGAGAAATTATGCTCCATTTTTGTATGATGTGTCAAAATGCATTCTACTGTCTTGTATAACTAATTAGAACCAAACCAAAACAAAGCAAAACAAAAGCAAATTGTAACATGCTAAAGAAAAAAATGAATATACAAGCCCAGCATGTTAGTGCCTACCTGTAATCCCAGCAGCTTGGAAGGCCAAGGCAGGAGGATCGCAAATTCAGTCAGCCTCAGCAATTTAGCAGGTACCTAAGAAATTTAGCAAGATCCTGTCTGAAAATAAAATATTTTAAAAAATGGGTTGGGGATGTGGCTCAAGGGTTGATTGATGCTAGTTTTGATCCCCAGAATCCCCAATACTGAAAAAAAAAATGAAAATACATATTGTCCTATAAATAGGACACTGTATAATGTGGCATCTTTTACACAAATAAGCTATTCTATAAACATGTTAGTGGGCTAATTGCTATTCTTTCATGCATTGCACAATGTACAGACATGACTATCATGACAGTTATTTTTGGTGAAAAGGAGAAAAACCCTTTAAACAAAGGGTCACATTGACATATTGACTTTTTTTTCTTTTTTTTTTCTTTTTTTTTTTTTTTTTGCAGCGCTGGGTATTGAACCCAGAGCCTTGTGCTTGCAAGACAAGCACTCTACCAACTAAGCTATATCCCCAGCCCCCACATTGATGTTTTTAATAGTATGTTGTCAGTTTCACATGACATGGTTTTATTGACATCATCATTGTTCTTGAGGTCCAAGGATAATATGGCTTCTTGTGTCAAGTTTGGTATCATGTTGGATGGACAGTAGCAGGTCCAGAAGGGTTAGTCTTCTGCCTGCTGATGGATTCTCATTGCATCCTTTTAAGTGTGCTAAGCAGATGTCTTCTGAAATCCAACCAATTTATGAAAACCCTCCTACCTTTGCTCACAAATCTGTGAATAATCCACACATTTATGAAACATATATTAATTATTAAAGTGAACAAAGGGCAATGTTATGTTTTTTACCCCCAGTAGAAGTGGAATATTTGGAAGGCAACCGATCATGTTAATCCATCACCCCTGAGGTTGCTATGGGTCCCACCCCCTGGTGGAGGCACCTGGCCAGGGTTCTTATTTCCTCTCTCCATAAGGGAGTTTTGCTAAGAGGTTCCACTGTATCACAGTTGGTTCCAATGGTAGCACATTTAGTATCTAACCTGTTAGAGTTCACCAGGCAGTGAACTACACATCACTGAGCAGCATACCATGTCCCCATATGCCATTCATAGGTCAGCTATTTATGAATATTTGATGATTTGAAGTACATACAGTACATTCCTTGAGATAAAAAGGACCACCTAGTTCTAGAAATTACTCTCTTTGATGCATTTATTATATTGTACATCGATTTGGGTGTAATATTTTGCTCAGTTAAACATTTAGTAAAAGCATGAAATTCATGCCATTTTCACAATGAATTCAAAAATATTCTAAAGTGTTCTAATCTTTCACCTATTACTTTTCTCAAATGAATAGACTCTAAAAACAGAAAACTCATTTCAAAATTATCATGTGTTATTTTTTTGTTCAATTTAAGTTTTCAACACAATGAGTTGATGTCCCCAACGTCTGATACCCCTATCTGCAAACACTGAGCAAAGCTTTTGGATAATCTAATGTGTACGAAATGAGCGACAATAGAAGATGAATTGTGGTAAATGCTTAATAAAGGCGATGTTCATTTATTCACTTTCCTTTCTTAATAAATACAATAACAAATAACACATAATGCCTTACTCCAATCACTTAGATGGAAGGGGTGGGGGCAATGGAAAGAAAATGTGACTGAATATTTTTCATAGCCTACCTGCATGCAATGTCTCAGTCTCTACACACTTCTGTGAAATAGATATTATTGTTGTTTTAATGGATTAAAATGAGTTTCATCTAATGCAAAAGTTACCTAACACCCACAAGAATAATTGAGCTGAAAGTTACACCTAATTTACCCTAAAGTCCATGATTTTTCACATATCTCACATGGATACTCTTTAACAGCCATCCTGCAGGATCAAAGTGACGAATATCATTTGCAAAGAACAAAAACACTATGAAATTTAGGCTAGTCTTGTTATTTTTGAAGTTGGGAAGAGGAAAACACCGGACAGGTGGTAAGCATGATGGTATTCCAAATATATCATATCTCCGAATTTTAGAAGGTTTTGCTCTTCTGTTCACCTGTGTGAGCAGCCAAATGATGTAAAAATGTCAAGGGAGGCAGGTCTCAAATATCAGGTAAGTCTTCAAATTTTGCAGAAGGACTGGAGATCATTTTTAAATGTACACTCCTTTTGGACCTTGCTAACTGAAGAATGTGGACAAGATCTCAATGGATGAAAACATTCATAATACTGATTTTCTTTATTTAAAATGTGCAGAGTAATTTCTGAACCCATTGTACCTCCATAGAATCCAAGCCAACCATTTTTTCTAACAGTGAAGCAATTGCTTATTCCTCAAGAATGAGAAAAACATTCCTGCTGAGACAGAACAGGTTGTCCTACCAGGTACTGAAGAGAGACAAGCAAGAAGAAATCTTTCTTCATCATAGTTACTATCATAACACATTTTCTAAAATTGCTTTTCTCTATATGCCAGAACAACCCAAAGAAGAAAAAGAAAAAGTTAAAAGGAAGAAGGAGGAAGAGAGAGAGAGAAAGAAAACCAGTGAGACTTTCATGCATGAAAACATTTGTAGAAGCTCATATTTCATAAGTCAAATGTTAGGCTTTTTCTTCTATTGTTTTCCTTGGGGAAAAAGGGGAAGTTGAATAAATCTGAACAGTTGCTTGTAATTGTGCTTCTTCAAATTGCCATATCTTAGTCTTTGACATTTTATCAGTGCTCTGTATTGGAGAAAAATGTTCCTTAATAGGGTAGTATTTAAAATCAGAAGCCACAACCTTGTCATTATTACCAGCACAATGGACAGGCTCACTGGAACCAGCCATCCACGCCATGGAGGGACTTGAAGTTAATTACATCACCTTAGACAATGAGTTGGTCTTCGCCGTTACAGTTATCTCTGCACACAGTTGGCTATTTTTTTGTTGTTGTGCAATGTCCCATTAATCACTGCTCCATTCGCTCTCTGCCATGTGATTCATCATCCCTTCCCTCTGAAACACATTCCATTCTCCAAGACTCAAGATAAACCCCTAATTTAAAGTGGCAGTGTCCAACCTTGGCTGTCACCGTGGTGTGGCTCTCCTGAGGAGGGTCAATGGCAGCACACACAGATGCCAGGCATTTCAGTCAATTCAAATTGCTCCCAGCAACTGGCTCAGGTGCTGGGATGGAGATGAGGTGTGATGGCTACAGGACGGACTCTCCAGATGGGACTGAGGTTCATCCGCCCTCGGGACTCCTCCAAGCACCACTCATGTTTAAAAAAAGATGACAAAGGAGGTATATGGTGAGGAATCAAAGTGGTGGGATAAACCTGGCTGAGTGTGGGAGGAGGATGTTGTGACTTGTCCTTTGAAAGAAAACATCTGTGTCCTTGAGTAAGTCACTTCATCATGCTAGGTCTCATTTTCCTAATCAGAGAGAGACAGAGAGAGAGACTCAGAACTCAGAGAAGGCAAAATATTCAAGAATTTGAATTATTTTTTCTTTCCCTGACCCTATTTTCTTGGATTTAAGAATAGGCATAGGAATGCCTCCTTATAATGAAACATCAACAAAATGACCACATGACAAATTTTGAAATGTTTTCAAGAATTAAAATTGATTATTTGGGAGATAAACTGATTGCTACGCCCAGATGTGAGTCTCAGCTCTTTGCCCTTATCAATCGCAGATCTCCATGTTCAGTGGCCGGTCCTGAAGGAGACGGAGCTCTGTACAAGCCAGCTTTGATTTTCTCTTCACTTCCTGCCTTTCTCAATTTTTCCAAATAGGCCCAGACTCCTCTTACCTGTCTCAGTGATTACTTTGTACAGTTTAGTAGACTAAGAAAGAAACCACTTATCTGATTTCCTCCAAGGTATTTCTTGAATTTGGGTAAAAAAGGTATATGTAATACAAGTAGCCAAGCCCAAATGGAAATTTCCAGAGACTTGACCTATTGATTCAAATTCTGTAATTACAGACCAACCATGATTTTGTAAAATTAATATTGTCATGTCAATATGGTATATAGAATAAATGTTTTAGCACATCAATTCTAACTCTAACACCGATTATTGCAGAGACATTGCCCCTCTGAGTCTGTTCCCTAGGCTGCTAGAATCTGTTCATTTATTACAGCATATGCTATCCTGTGCTGTAATTGTGTTTTTGTTTTGGCTTTCCTAAGTTAATGAAAATCTTAAGACTGAGTCTAGATCTCACACATTTGAAAACTCAATGTCTGGCAGAGTCCCAACGGTTCCTGGCAAAAATGAGTTACTGTCCACTGAGGTACAGATCAAGAAGCCAGGACCTTCTGCTGCTATTGTTCCTCCTTCAGGTCTGATTAAGAGCTCTCAGTTGCCAGTTCTTGTATTTTAGATAAACAACAAGAACTGAAATCATAAATTGACTTAAGTATTCCAGGTACCATACATCCATCCGTGCTAAACAACTCACATCTGTGTAAAGCAGCTTCTTGCATTTGGCTTTGTAGATGAGAAAACTGAGACAGAGGTAAAATTATCTGCATGAAATTATATGCGGACTGGACAGTAAGTGAAGGGCCCTGCTCCAGTCCTTGGTCCCAGGGTCCAGGTACTTTCCATTATCCAGGTCTTGCTACAGTACATGCACTGTGAGCGCATGACTGCCTAGAATCCTTCAGAGGCCATCAGAGCTCTGAGGAAGTTACTGGGCATGTTTCCCCTCATGCCAATATGTCAGCTACCCCAAGTTTGTAAATTAAGAGACAATTAAGATGAAAGGGACCATGGGGAATTTTTAGACCAAATGGGATCAGGTTGCATGTGGCTTTTAAAATGTTATCTGTGCCTTCGTGAAGACCAATTCTTCTCAGCCGGAGACAATTCTGTGCTTCATAAGACATTTTGAAACATCTGTAGACTCTTTTATTGTTGTTATTATAACTGGGATAATACTATTAGCTTCTAGACAAAATGCTCTTAAACACCCTACAGTGAACAGGAAAACCCCTGATGACAAATATTCTCTGGTCCAAAATGTCATCTGTGCTGAGTTGTAAGCCTTTTATAAATAGATAATAGCTTACTAGAAGGAATATTTGAATAAAATTGAGTACCCATTAAGAAAAGCAACAAAAGATAAAAAGTACATAAAGACAAATATTGCTAACACTGGGGCCAACGGTCAAAGACTGAAACCTCTGAAACCATGAGCCAAAGTAAATCGCTCCTCCTTTAAGCTGATTTATTCAAGGATTTTGTCACAGCAATGAAAATGACTAGCATACCAGGTCTTGCAGAGTGCTAGAACTTCCCAATGTGCAAAGATCTGAATGAAGAGGACAGATGCCAACTGTGAGTGGTATAGGACACTGATGGAAAAATTGCAAAGGATTGAGTATTAAAGTGTGAAGACAGTATTTTATAACTTCCAAGGTGATTGATAAAACTGTTTTATTAAAAAATTGAACTGATTCCCAAGGGTAATAAAGAGTTTTAACCTTCAAAAGAAAAATATCACCTTAAATTTTATAAACAATATACCATTGAAATCCAAGATAGGGACAAAACTTAACTTAAAATGAAGAATATTTCTGCTTAAATACTAATAACATAAAAAAGAACACAATCTCTAATCTCAAAAGAGGGACTGACAGAACAATTTATATCAAACAAATTATAACTGTAAGATACAATTTTCAAGAATATTAAATAATCTAGCCAAATTCAAATGGTGTGGTAGAGAGTAAAATAACACTTGTAGTATAATGCTAATTTTATCAAACTATAAATGCATATAGAAATATACAAATACAAATTAAAATTATATATGATACCTGGTTATAAAGTGAAGAAGAAATGGGATGAAAATAAGAAAAACGTGTAACAGTGTACTGGCAGTTAAATTATGTATATATTTAGAATTCCATATTGATATATGTGGTACTTTATACATTTTAATACTCTGAATCAAATCTTGCAAGTATTTTGCTACAATAATGTTGTAATAATATAAAACATTATCATGGTCACGATGAGTTCCTTTTTCTTTTATATCTACAAATATATTTATGTCATATTAGATAATTCAAACATGTTCCACTTAGTGTCCCATGCATGAATAATCCCTGTACATTCCTAGTGTGGTGCTCTGCCCACTGTCACAACTGTAAAAGCTTCATGTGACCTCTACCTTTTATGAAAAAAATATTTCCTCAGGGGAGGTACGGCTCACACAGCCAGTAAAGCTGTCAGTGATGGACTTGCCCGGAGGGAATAGATACATGATGAAAGTGTCGCAATGGGTTCTGTGTGCTGGTCACCAGGGCTGCTACCTCAGCCTCCCTGCTCCTTTTCCTTCCACCATTAAAACCACTTCAGAAAGAAACCGTGACCCATTTCTCATCCTTCCTCCCCAGGATAATTATTGCATTTTTGATAGGCAACAAGTGCCATGAGTCCTTGGTAATAAAACTGAATAAGATTTGCTTCCTGCCTTCAAGGACATTCAAGCACATGACAGTCATCTGGCAGCATGGGCAGGCTATGTCACAGGTGTGACCAGGAGCTTGCTGTCAGGGCACAGGCAGTAGAACAGGTTCTGGGGAAGGTGGGAGCTCAGAAACCCTGCTCAGGGAGTGTGATACCCTAGTGGAGACATGAAGCAATCCTAGGACTTTGGAACAAAAACTTAAAAGGAAAATGAGAGAATGCACAGAGATAAGATTAGGTAGAAAAGCTCAGGTGAGAGGGAATACTTCTGTACTGTGTGCAGAAGAGGAAAGGAGAGGGCATAACAAGTGGCCCACCAGGGCAAGCCAGACACTGAAGACATCCATTACAAACAGTGCCAGCACAGGGGACAACTGCACTTGTAACTGAATATCAGTAACATATATGTGAGAGCCTACTTGATGTTCTTTCTATTTATTCCTTAATATAAACATTGTTTTCTGATAGAGGTGAATTGGGACAATAGGTATTAATAGAGTCAGCCCTGACACACCAACTCAGCTAAATTTTGACAGGAAACCCTAGAGTTCCCTAGAGTAGAATAATTCAAGGTCCTTTTGCACACAGTTCAGATCTCCAAGCTCTGTTGGTATGTCACATACCTGCACTCAAAGGGTTTATTCAAAATGAACAGTGGTAGCACCATGATTGTTAAAACAAAGAAATACTACTTGACTTTTCATTTCTATCATGCTACACCAACATTTGGAATGCTTATCTGTACTTAAAATAGTAAACCACGAAACTGTAGCATTTTATCTGGTAAATGAAAATTTTAGTTCAAATAAAAAATTGATTTGCAGAGTATGAATAATATCTTTACAGATGAAATGTATGCCATTATACTTGACAATGGCATGCTTTAGAAGTAAAGAAGAAAGCAGGAAAACAACAACTATTACTCATCATTTCTTTATTATTACTGAAAATACTTTAGTTCTGTTGGGTGACTGGGGTCTTAAGAAAGATCTCTGGATGATGTCGGTGACAATGACAGAGTGAGAATATCCAAAAGCTTACTCTCCATAAAGACAATAAGGAAACTGGTGTAAATTGTCATGATCAAACATTTTCAGAACTCTGAAAATTAACCAAAGCCTCGCTGGATTCCCCTCTGCTTATTTGTGCAAAGTCAGATTTATGGCCAGAACTGTGAGAACTGTAGTGTCCTAACCAGCCCTGACCCTAGTTCTGAAGCAACCCTAAAAATCATCAGTTCCGGAGTAATGTTAGAAAAGCAATCTAGACTAGGCTTGTTGGTACACACCTTTAATCTCAGCTCCTTATGAGGCTGAGGCAGTGAGATCATAAATTTGAGGACAGCTTGGGCAACTTAAGCAAGATCCTGTCTCAAAATAAAACTGTGCTATATCAGTACAGAGCTTGCCTAGCATGTTGAAAGCCTGCGGTTCAATCCCCAATAGTGGTGTGTGCCCCCACCCCCACTCACACACACGCAATGCAATCTGGAAGTCAACTGCAGAGGCAGAATGGGGTTGGAAGTTTCCCTTTGAAAAGTTCCTCCTAGAGCACTTGCATTATTTGACAGATCTCCTTTTTCCCTGTTCCGACTTGCAACTTTGCTTTTGTTTGTCTTAACTTAGAACTTACTAGGCTTGTGCAGAGTCAGTGTTGGGGATATTGCCTGGGGGTGTTTGTCACAAATAATTACAGAAAACTATTTAATATTGCAACTAACAGAGGCAGTGGAAACCAGTTAGGTTAAAGAACAGTCTAACTGGAGGAAAGGCTGTGGAATGAGGAGTGCATAGGGGCTTGACAAGCTTCTAGTGTGTGTAGGGCTGTGCTCATGATCACAGCTTGGCAACCGCACAGGAATATCTGAAAGGTCCTCAGGTCTTTTTCCTACTGGAGCTTAAGACCAGGCATAAGTGGAACGTGAAGCATAAGTCAAATGAGTCCACTGACCATCTGAGTGTGTAGGGCATGTCCAATATGCACACAGAGCCACTTGTTTGTTCCAGAAATTTCAGAAAATCTCTGTGTAACCATGAGCTGAATGCAAAGTTAATGGAATAAGAATGTCAGTGGCCACACAGGACAAAGGATGCAGGTAAGCTTTGAAGAATTAAATCAAACCATCAGAAAACAATAGCAGCAGAAAGGAGCATGACCAATCCTGGGAACCAAGGACAGTCTGATTTGCATAATTGCCACATTGTGTTATTTAAAATGTTTGGCTTTAACAAAAACTTAGGAGATGTGCAAAGAAAGACAGTATGGTCCATACACAAAGAAAAGCCACAAAACCAAACAATCACTAGAAACTGCCTTTGAGGAATGCCCCAGGGATTGCACTAGATCGAGACGTTAAATTGATGTTTTAAATTTTTTCCAAGAATTGTATATAATGCTGTCTACTGCACTAGAGTAATATATGAGAATCATGTCTTACAAATTAGAAAAGAAAATCAATGAAGAGATAGAATGTACAAAAAAATAGAAAATTTGGAGTTAAAAATTACAATAACTGAAACTTTTAAAAACTCACTAGATGACTCCATGGCAAGTTTGAGTAGGTAAAAGAAAGATCCAGCAATCATGAAGATGACAATTTTAAGCGTCACTTGTCTGAAGAACTGAAAGTAAAAGAAGGAAGAAAGATGGCCCTGCACAGAGATTGGCAGAGCATTGTCAAGCACAGCACATGCAGACATCCAAGGAAGACAGTCCCAGAGCAGATTGGAGAAGGGGGGAAGGAATATTTGAAGAAATAAAGGCCAAATACTTTCCAGATTTGATCAAAACTTCAGCCTGCACACCCATGAAGCTAATGAAATCCAATCAGGATGGACACAAAGAGACCCATGCTGGATAGAACATAATCAGTCTAATCAAAGACCAGGACAGAATTTTGAAAGCAGCAAAAGAGAAGGGAAGCATCGCGTTCAAGGGATCCTTAGAACTCCTGCTAAACAGTGAGATAAACAACTGAATTCTTACCAAATGTGCAGGTCAGAGGGCAGTGGCATGACATACTCAAAACACTGACAGAGTGTGGCAGTCCATGTGTCACCCACAAAGCAAGTGTCAATAAAGAAGCAATTTGTGTGAGCTCTGTGCCTACAGCAGAGTCCACAATGGTAAAGGCGTTATGTGAGTGTCCAGATATGAAGCTTTCCGCACGCTGGCTTGCCCTGCACGTCAGTCTGAAATGTGTGTGTGTGTGTGTGTGTGTGTGTGTGTGCATTTATACACACACGGTAATGACTCTGGTTTATGAAATTACATCCTAGAATGGCCATAGCCACTGGCAATGTGCAAAGTTCATAAGTTTGGTCACTGGTTCAGTCAGCATGGTGGTGATAAACAGCAACTCTATCCCAGTGGCTTCCCACAACAAAGGGTTCTTTCTCTTCTGTGTTACTCCTTAGGAGCCGTGCGTTGCTGTGACTCTGCTCACACTCTTCCCACTCTGCCACCCACTTTAAGAATCAGCCCTTAACTCAGTGTCAAGTTAGAAGGAAAATGAAACAGTATCTACACCACACAGAGACTCTCAAACTTCCCTCTGGATAGGACAAGGCCCTCTCCATCTACAGAGTCACTGTGAGAACAATGGAATTTCAGATTCTCTTAAAGGAGGAAAAGAAAAAACATGACAAAACCAAAAGGAGCCACTGCACACTTTCTACTGTCTCCAAATTCTCAAATAATCAGTCTCTTTTTTTTCTCTTTTTTGGGGGGCATTACTAGGGATGAACTCAGGGGCACTCAACCACTGAGCCACATCCCCAGTTTTATTTTGTATTTTATTTAGAGACGGGGTCTCACTGAGTTGCTTAGAGTAACTCGCTATTATTGAGGCTGGCTTTGAACATGAGATCCTCCTGTCTCAGCCTCCCAAGCTCCTGGGATTGTAGGCGGGCATCACCACACCTGTGTAGAATCAGTATCTTATGGACCTCCCTGTCCCTATGGACACTGCCCCTTTTTCTAGCACCTTCTTGGTCTTTCATACCCAAAAAATTCTATGAAGAATCCTGCTTTCTTGATAAAAGTACTCAGAACATTCTTTGTCTTTCCATGAAGCTCCTATGATAAAATTCATCACATGCCCCCAGAGTTTGGTGTCTATTCTGTCTTCTGTTACACTGCCTACCTACAAGTTGTTTGAACCTGGGACGGGCAAACTTTCTTTCTTACCTGAGTTCTAAAACTGAGTAGTCAGTAAATATCTCGTCAATTAATGGCAGAACACCCTCAGGCCCATTGTTAGATTGGTTTTATATTTTATTTGATAATATTCTCTTCTCCCACCCTCTCTGCCTTCTTCCTACCTTGAACTAACTCTGGATGAGTGTCTTCTACTTGTTCAACAATGTAGCGTAATAAAAAAATGAACAAAGCATTTTGAGTTTCATCCAGAGACTCACAGTTGAGTGGAAAACAGAGATGCTGGAACAAGGAGTTACAGTAATAAGAAACCCCCAGATTGCTGGTACACACACAAACCCGGAACCTGGGGGCCTCGACTCCTCACCAGCAATGCAGCGGCAGGCCTTGCTGAAGTCTCACTCAAGGAGCTGCAAATGACGTTGTCTTAACTGCAGGATGTCCACAGGAATTGTGAAGAAATGAGCTCTCCATCAGAATTCTTTGGTTATGTCTATGGTTGACGCTCCTACTTTCCCAGTCAGAGAGCCTCCTTTGTGGCTCAGACAAAATTATAATTTTCTCAGTATGTCCATATTTTTTCATGTTTTTCAAACTGAAGTGTTGACTTGAGAACAAACCCTAGCTTACTATTATCACAGCATTCATCAAATCAACATTATCATCTTGAAGCCATCAAATTAGTTATCAGCAATTTATTGATTATTAATTAATGCTTTATAAATATTACCAATACACCAAAACACAGAAAATCTTCTATGCGTGTGGTTAAAATAAGATCTGGCCACCTGACTTAAAATACTTGCTGGTTTGGATTAGGGAGAGGAATGGAAAGATTTTTCTAAACAGATGAAGTTCACGGGGAACAAAAGGTATCAGTGCAAGAACACAATTTTGGGGTAATGACATGTCTACATGCTTTGGCACTCAGTTCAGAACATGTACAACCACCTGGAAAAAGGTAAAGAGCTACTCTTCACCAATATAACAGAATTTGATCCTAAAAAAACAAACAAACAAGATTTTCCCATGTTGTAGGTTGATTGGACCAATGTACTACAGAGAGTTAGCTGATAATTCAATAACCCAATGTTTAGATGCTTTTGAGAAAAACAATGAACCCAGCTGTCTGAAGTGATTAAATTACTAACCTGGGAGTAAACTCCACTCTTTCCACCACTTTTTTTTTTTTTAACTCTTGTGTTGTAGAAAGAATGTTGCATAGATTCCGAATATTACAGTTCAGAAGAAAACATAAAAAATTGCTACCTCCCAGGGCTGTGGCTGACATTGGGAGAAGTTGTGAACATATATGAACAATGTATCAGCTACCAATTGCTGCATAACAAGTTACCCCAAAGCATGGAGGCTTAAAAAACAATTCATTTCTTTTTCCCACAGTTTGGGTCTTTAGGTCTGGCATTTGGGAATAACTTAGGTAACACTTTTGTCTCAAGGTCTCTCACGGGTTTGTAGCCAAGATATTAGCCAGACTTCAATCATCTGAAGACTGGCAGTACAGAGATGAGAGGGGTGATCCTCTTCCAAGGTAGCCCCAGACGCATTGGAATTTCATGCTGGCTGTGACAGTCCTCAGTTCCACCCGGCACAGGCATTTCTACAGGTCTGTGTGAATCCCTTGTGGCATGGATTCCCCTAGAGCACATGATCCCACAGAAGATAAGGCAGAATATGATAAACAGGTTTTCTACCAAATCACCCTTATAAATGATTTATCCTACAATCCCTTAAACTTGGCATTAGTTATCATTTGTAGGGAGCACTCCTACATACCAAAGGGTATTTAGTACTGTTCCTGCCATCACCCATCATCTGCCAAGTGTCCCCTTGAGGGCAAGGTAGCCCCTAGCCATAACTTCATGAAGCTGTTGGCACAAGTCAGTATCTCAGCAAATCCTGGAAGAAAATTTAGTCAGCATAGGCAAGAAGTTTAGAAAAAGAAAAAGAGATCATGAAAAGGAAGAAAAAGAGATCATGAAAAGGAAGCTACACCAACTCACTGCAGAGACTAGACTGAACCCTGATGTCACCTCACCTATAAGTATTGACTGGTCCCTCTTGGTCTAGATAATGATAGGTTCCAAAGACAGACACTTGCATGAGCTTATGAAGACGAAATGGTCTCTGTCTATTGTCTAAAGCCTTCCATCTCTCATCAGCCACATTCACAAAAAGAAAAAAAAATAAGGACATCTCAGATAAGTAAAAGAAAACTATTTAGAGGAAATAATTTTCAATAACACATACGGCCACGGTATGCAATTTTTCTTTATAGCAAAAATTCACCACTCAATAATATTTTTACTTGAAATTTTGTGTACCTTATCTCAGGATTCAAAGTATCCTAAGAACTTTATAAAATGTTCTATAATGGAATTAAAATAAAATATAAAGGAATACCAGAAAGCTAAATCAGAAAATTTAGCCGTAACAATAATACTAGTAATGATAATGATGATAACAATAAATATCAATGTTAGAGAAGGATGAAGCATTAAATGTAATGGTTACAGTACCTGAAATTATTACTAAATGCAGATTTGCACTTAATTATGAACTTGTTAAAACCACAGCAAAATGGCGAATATGATAAGCTCTGTCATTTTTATAGAAATAGTTGCTCTATGTAATTACCACCAATGCCTCTTCCATTCTGAACTATTGATAAAAACTAAATTGCAAGAGCAAGAGTGACTTTAGTTTCTGAGTTAACAAATGATGACTGTCACCACCATTAATTTGCTTTTGTGCATTGCTTTGGAATTTGCTTAAGTTTGAATTCAAGGTAAATAATATATTAATCAAAAAGGGAGGGTTAGAATTAAAAGTGTCCATTTTGCAGTGTCAATGATTGATGAAAGGCAAGTTTAAAATTTTGTCAGTACAAATCAATGGAGAGAAAAAGCAAGGATGCTAATGTGTGAGGGTTCTTCTGTAGTGATGGAAATGCTCAGGAACTAGATAGTGGTGACATCTGTGCACCTCTCTGAACCACCAAATTGTGCATTTTAAAAGGACGAATATTATGGTATCTGCATTATGTTTCAACTGTAAAAATTAAAAATGTATTAGTAGTAAAAATATAGGACTACAAAAATAAATGTAATTGATTAGAAAATCCTTCTATTGGACTCTAAAAATAAAAACAAAAGTTTTAATTCTTATTCCTGTGTATTAGTATAAAAAAATGATCTTTGTTAAAAATCTGTATAGAAACAGATTATATATATTTTATATATATTTGCTGGATTATTATATTCAATGGAATAATTGATTTATTGTTTTGCCATTTTGTACGTCCAAAATGACAAACTTTTTGCGTGCAGAATCTAAAAAAAAAAAAAAATGATTCTCTTGCTTCCTCTCAAATCAAATAGCAAAGTAAAAGGCAATGTATGCAGTAACATAATGTAAACTCAGTGATAGACAGCTGACATCCTCAGTGACTTCAAGGCACTGACTGTTTTGGTAAGTTGAACCAATCCACTTGGAGATGTGACAAAGCCAGAAAGAAGCAGAAATTGGCTCAATAACAAATTATGTAAAAAATATATTAAAATATTGAAAAGATAAATTGACTGCAAAGTCGATTCTATACAGAGACATAAACAAACAAAAACAAGTTCCAGGATATGATTTCAAAACCAAAATGATTCATATCCATGTTCAATATACAAGAAGAAGATCAGTGCTTAGTTATTGTGCTTTTGAAAGTGACTTAAGAGCAGGCTGGCAGTGAGTTTGCTTGCAAAGGAATGGCCCCCACACAGACAGTCCCAGGTCTGAATCTGAACCCACTCTCTTAGCTAAATTGCTGCATGTTCCCAGCTACGATTGCCAAGACCTCGCATGGAAACATTCTGCCTTCCAATTCTCCCTAACAGCTATTCTATCTTTTTTCTTTTGTACCTTCTATAAACTATATGCCAAAAAGATGTGCCTTTGTCATTTTGCTTCCTTCTGAGTACCTTCTTTGAATAATCATTCAATTTATAAATATTCTCTTCCTGTGTGTCTAGTCCACTTTTACTCCACCTGGAAGGTTTGATATATTTATTTTGAGGGTTTTTCCCTTCTAGGTATGAAAACTCAGGGTAGTCATGTAAGGTGCATGGTTTGGAGTTGTCCTAGGTTTTAAACGCAGATCTGTTATTCTGCTATAACAAGCTTATGGGAACTCAGAATTCCTAGCACTTATTTTTTCCTCATCTAAACATAGCATTTGACTCACAGAGTTACCATAAAGGTTTGTATTAACCTAGATCTCCCAATATGCAGATGCTAAGATTGGAATAAATATACAAAGATTTAATGGGAAAAAAATCTATGAAATGAAATGGGGAGCTAGGAAGGTTGGAAAACACATCTGATCCCAGTGAAGGTGAGAGAAGGAAGATTATTGGAAGGGTCCTGAACCTCCATGTTGTCTCAGGAAGGTTCTGGAAGGCCATTTCAGAGAGTCCTGGAGTCAGTCAGTCATCAGCTGATACACATCTGCCATACTACTCTTGCCACACACAGTCACTGGCTGAGAGCATAGCCTTGGGAATAGTGGCCTCTGTCCAACTGTGACAACAGATTTCAGAGCACAGCAGGTTGTGGCCGCCGGTCAAGTCAGCTGTTTTGTTGGAGGCCTGAGACTCACACTTTCATGGCTGCTAAGGAGTTAAATAATCACATACATTACACGAGCACAGGACCTCACACACAGAACCCTCTACTCAGTAGATAGTGATAGTTATCATGATTTCTGGATCAGCAAGACTGAGGTGCAACATCGCAGTGAGGTGATTCACCCCATTCCTGGGAAGGTGCTTCCCTCCGAGCCACCAATCGGCATCCGTGGGTGCCATCTTCACAGGGTGCTCCACAATTATCTATAAACCCACAGCCACAGGAGTTTTGGGTCTTGGGTAGGTACGTTTAGAAAGTCTTGATGGAAAAGGTGGCATTCAATCTAGTCCTGGAGCATGGGAACAGCGAGGGAATTCCAGGCAGCCCTAGAGAAAGTGTTTTGGGGAGAGAACAGCAGTGGTGCTGATAGAATGGCTGTTCCAAACGTTTCCCCAGGAACCATGTTGATGCGACCCCTCCTGCTGCTGTGGGAAGGGTGTTCACAGAAGCTGTGGGAGTGCTCCACACAGAGACCAGAGCAAGCCCTGGGAGAGGCTCCTCAGGGACTCAGAGTAAATGTTCACAACCCCAAAATCCACTTTTCCTCTGTGCCAATGAAACTTTTCTCCAGGCTGCCCCCAAGGAGGCACTGAGTCTTGAGAAAAGAAAACCCCACGTGTTCAGAAATATGCAGAGGGAGAATCCCAAGACCTCTATTTTACCATGGTTGTGCCCCCTGCCTCTGTGACCTGGAGCAAGGTAGCCTGACCCTGAATGTTTCTCTCATTATCGAAGTGGGCACTGCTTGTTCTCTGTCACCATCACTGACCAGAGAGTGGCTACAGTTTTCCCTAGGAAATCTCTGTATGCTTAGAAGCTAAGGTTGCTGGTTCAAAAGCTGTTTTATGCCTTTCAACTCTCCAATTTTTACTCTTACTCCAGGAGGGAGGAGAGCAACTTCTGCCATTCATCAAAGGTGGAAGTCATGAAACAGCTAATTGGTTTTGAATGCAGTCTCATCAGGGGGTCAAGAAAAAACTTGGAGGCGAGCTGACAGTTTTGAGTGTATTTTTAATTTATTGTCTTTGAAAAATAAAGATGAGATACATTTTTCAAAAGTTGAGGAGAAAATGATCTCCTTGGTATCTAATTTGCATGTTAGAGAGTACGCTCTGGACATCAAGGAAAGCTTGAGTTTGTACCAAAGTGACAGTCAACTCTTAGACAAGAGAAGGGTGAAAGGGAATACAGGTGTGAGTCACAGAAATCATGGAGGCTGGGGGCTGCCAAGCAGGCCACGTGGACACCACAGGGGTCTCACTGTCAGAAGATCCTCCCAAATACTCCCTGCGGATGTGATTTGTGTGCTGGACTCATTTACCATCTAAGGAACTGGCAATTATGTGCTTGACATCTGTCCTCACTAATCTTATAGAAGAGGATTAGTCAATGAAAGCTTCCTGGCCTCCCTGTGACCACATCCTGACTCCAGCTGAAATACTAGTTCCCTCCTTCCAAAACCCCAACTGTCTTGAAAATGCCAGGCTTCGAACCTATTAATTTCTACATAGCACACACCCAGTCTGTTTCTTGATTTAAAGAAATATATGAAAATGGGTAGAAGAGATAAGAGGAACTGTATGATAGAAATTGTGTACAGTATTGACGAGAGATTTCCTAATAATGACCCCTCTCAAATGGGAAAGACATGTCTGTCAATTACAGAGAATTTGCAGACACATCAGCTTGACCACAAATAACTGAAAGTTGAATGTTTTTATCAGATGACATGGAAGTCATTAAACGTTGGTACTAAGAGATGTGCCTGGTTGTACATTT
>JAJEJO010000669.1:499672-609245 GCA_020662805.1 Glaucomys volans | reverse complement strand
CAGTGAGACCCTGTCTCTAAATAAAATACAAAATAGGGCTGGGGTGAGGCTCAGTGGCCAAGTGTCCCTGAGTTCAATCCCTGGTTCCAAAAAAAAAAAAAAAAAAGTTTTTCATTGAATTTTTTTTAATTTTAATTTTACAGACTACATTTTGATTCATTGTACACAAATGGGGTACAATTTTTCATTTCTATGGTTGTACACAATATAGATTCAACCATTTGTGTAATCATACATGCACATAATTTATTGATGTCTGTCTTATTCACCCATCTTTCCTTCCCCCACCCCCTCCACTCCCCTCATTTCCCTCTACACAATCCAAAGTTCCTCCATTCTTCTCTCACCCCCTCACCCCCACTACGTATCATCATCCACTTATCAGGGAAAACATTCGGCCTTTGGTTTTTTGGGGCTTGGCTTATTTCACTTAGCATGATATTCCCCAACTCCATTCATTTACCTGCAAATGCCATAATTTTATTCTTCTGTATGACTGAGTAATATTCCATTGTATACCACAGTTTCTCTATCCATTCATCTGTTGAAGGGCATCTAGGTTGGTTCCACAATCTACCTATTATGAAATCTTTAAATGACATGCTGTTATGTTTCTTCCCTAATGCCCAGTCATGCTATCTTTGTGACTTCCCATCATTGATATGAAGGCATGAACGTACCTTTGCTTCTGTCAATTTAAACTTTCAGATGCTTCCCCCAAACCTGACAGGTATAACTTGAGTTTTGCCTTGTAAATATTTATAACATTTATTTTCTGTTCTTTAAACGTTACTCTGTAGCTGTAGTTTGGATGTTTGAGTTTCTCCCAAAGGTCTAGGTGTTAGAGGCCTAGTCCCCAGGGTGGCACTTTTGGAGAGGTGGTGAAACCTCTAGAGGTGGGACCAGGTGGGAGGATCTCTAAATGTTCTCAATTATTTCACACATGAAATTTTGGGGGACACCTCATATCTAACCATAACAATGCATCTATCTTACATATTTGGTCAAAATTTGAATCTTAAAGTTCCACATCAACTCAATAGTGTCTATTTCATTCACAAGTTTTGGCATTGTTGAATTTAGAGAAAAACATGTATGTCTCAATCCTCTTGCTAATTCTACTAATTCTACTAGTTGGAATCCTTTTCATACTTCTCAGGTAGTGTACAAATTTAATGTTCTGATTTAGATCGGTAGTTTCTAAGCCTAACTCTCAAGAGAAAGAATATCAGATTCCACTTCCTCTCACATCTCCCTCTAATCATATTTCACTAGCATTCATCCTGTAAATTATGGTAAAATTTGAATAAACTGTAAGATTTTAATTTCTATGATTCTTAGGAAAATATTGAGGAAGGGTAATTTTCACTAAATTCACTTCATGAAACAGATGCTGTTTTAGAAGGACATAGATCCTTAGATATTTCTTACCATACTTCTCAAAGGTAATAATAAATAACACTTTTCAATCTCTTATAGTGAATTTCTTTTGGAATCATCCAGGCAAATGGAATGAGTAGAAGCTTCCATAGAGATTAGAAAGATCCATTTGAAGATGGAATATCATAGAAATATCATCTATCATATCTGATAGATATATCAATATCTATATCAATATAGAATAAAATATCTTTATTATATATGAAATAAAATATCTTTATTCCATATGACATCCTGTAAAACCATGTGTATTCTTCACCATCTTCTTCTTCACCTTCATCATCACAGCGCTATTTGAGAATTTCATGATAAAGAAGCAAATTAATCTATGATGGCTTATTTCTCTGTCTCCCTTCCTCAACCCCAAACCCTTTAGTTTCAAATTCCAGTGTACATTACTTTTTCTAAAATAATTCATTCATTAGTTTGCTCATATTCCCACAGGTGGCTTTAATCAGCTATTCTTTGTCTTGGTAAATGTATCCACATGAATATAAGCTCTGGAAAGAAAGAAAGAATGAATGAAAGAAAAAGAAAGGAAGGAAGGAAGGAAGGAAGAAAGAAAGGAAGAAAGGAAGGAAGGAAGAGAGGGAGGAGGGGGGGAGGGAGGGAGGGGGGGAGGGAGGGAGGGAGGGAAAGGTATGGAGAGAGAGAGAGAGGGATAAATGAAAATGAGAAAGCAAATCAACCAAAACTTTCCCTTGGTATAAAAATCAGCACTTACAACCTCAATCTATTAGTGTTTAGAAACTTTCAAGCTGAGATGCAAGCACATGGGCTGTAAGACAAGGTCTTCTTTATGAAGGAGAAAGGAGCTCCCTGTCCTGTTTCAGTTCTTTCGGTCTCAGCAGAGAACATGTTAAATGGCACTCACTCACAGCACAGGCAAACTGAAGGTGTTACCTTGTAAAGAAATATAATAGTTTCCTAATAAAATTGAGGTGATTTATAGCAAGAGAACAGAGGAAGCAGATTTGGGGTAAATATTGACAATTATGCAAGTATTAGACATGCCAACTGCTGCACTGTGGTTCCCACTGGAAAGGACTCTGCCCTCTTGCCAGGCACCATCTGCACAGAAGGAGGAAGACACATTCCAGGGTGTCCCCTCATACCTGTGTGCTCAAAGAATCGAAACAGATTCTTCTGTGATCCTTTTCCATGATTTCATAATAGTAAGATGAATAGCACATGTTTTAATAATTATTCATAAGAAAATGTGAAATATCAATGAATAACTAAATTTGGCATGTGCAAAACAATTTCAGTGTTCCTTCCTTCAGGCCTCCTTCTCTGCTCATGTCCCCCTCTCGTGTCCCCTCTGATGGTGTCCACTATGGCATCCCTATTTATCCGTTGCAACAATGGACACAGCGTGTTTTAATGATTGCTTTCATTTTCTGCTTTGTTTTCAAAGGAAAGAGGTTATATCTCATTTGAATGTGAAGACCCAATGTGTGGTTCAGTTCCTGATATAAAATAGGCACTTAAGAAAGAGTTAAATGAATGAATAAATTCATAAAGCATTTGTGCACACATTTTCTCATTGGATTAGTATAACCACCCCATCGAGTGAAAGTGCAGAGAATTTTATTAGCACCTCTCCCTTTACAAATGGGAAGGAGCGAAACCATTGGGGAAGGGACTGCAGCCTGGAGGTGAAGCCTGGAAAGAAGGGCTGCAAGTTCTGCTCCTCGAGCTCTTACCATGGCCCAGCAGAGTGGTGGGCAGAAATTCAGGCCTGGGGTCCAACTCTCCCTGGATCCTTTGAGATCCATCAGAAACCTGGGCATTCCGTGGCTTATGGCTTTGACAAAATGACTAAGACTCTGCTTCTCAACATTACCTCTTTAAAGTAAGCGAGCCAGTGTGAGTAAAATCCCTGAGTAAGGCGGCAGTTGAACCCTTTCTAATCCACAGAGAATGACAGGGCCCAATGTGGCCACGTCTTCATTCATTCAGACTTGTCTCTTGGGAGGCATGCTTCTGTTTCTAAACCCCATGCTCCCACACACTCACCCTCCACATTGCAGCCAGGGGACCTTTCCAGAAGGCCAGTTTGTTGGTCCTTAATTTAAAACCTCGCAAGATATCCTGATGTTCCAAGCCACGAGGTTTGGAACATGACCATTTATCATAAGAGCATAGTTACCTCCCTAGCCTCAAAACCCAGTGTCCCTGCTCTGTACACTTTTGTCCCCTTGGCCTTCAGTACTTACTCTATTTAAATGCATAAGGGGCAGTAGACACATTATATACCTATATACCCACGAACATATATATATATATATACATATATATATTATATATATATCCATCCATCCCTTTCTATTCAATGCATTATGTACAGTGTGTAAGCAAATAAACATGGATATTTTTGCAAAATGAAATGGTCCCCATGAAACACTATTACAACCATTTTAAAATAGTGCTCAAAGTGGCCACCTGTTTTCTCATTAGGGAGCATCTATGGAAATCTGTGTATTTATATGAATGTCTATTCCATACATGGGAGAGTACTCCCCACCTGCTGGAGTTGCATAAATCTCTTCCTAGCTTCTCAAGCACCCTAGAATCTTATACCTCTCCCTTCATAAAATTCATCACACTTTTTCAGTGTCTGGCTTCCAACAGACTGTGAGTTCTGTGAGGTCAGGTAACCTGTTCACTTTATTATCAATTATTGTCCTCAGGATTTAGCATGGTTCTTGTCAGACACTAAATTCCCAATAAATGTGTTGGATGCATAACTGAGGAAGAGATGCAGGAAAGCAACCTGCTGTGTTTGGATCAAGTGAGGGAGACAGACAATGGGCATGGTGAATGACTGTGGTTAAAGAGGGGGTGGAGGTTTCTGTCTTTGTCTTTCAAGCATCTGTGACAGTTAATCTGGATTGGCAGCTTGACAGAATCTGAGATGACTAGTATTGAGACTCTGGGAATGTCTGTAAGGGTGTTTCTAGGGATGATTGGCATGTGGGACAGCAAACTAAGCTGGAGGACCTGCCCCCAGTGTGCATAGCACCGTCCAGTGGACTGGGAGTGGATGGAACAAATGGCAGAAGAAGGAGAAGTTGTGGCAGATGCACACTTAATTATTCTTGAGAGGGGCCATTGTCGACTGCTGTCAAGACCTGAAGACATCAGACCCCAGCACTCTTCCAGCAGAGACCCTCACCAGTCACTCAAGGGAGCTTCAGGCTTCAGTCTGGGACTGGAGCTGCCATATTGGTCCCATCTCTTCTGAGGCTCCAACTTCTTGGATTGAGCAGTTACTGATTCCTCCAACTCTCTAGCCTGTGAGTAGCCATTGTGGGACCATCCAGCCTCTGATCATATAAGCCCAGAAGACAAATCCCCCTATAAATCATACATATGAATCTCCTGTTGGTCCTGTTCCTCTAGAGACCCACTCCAATACAGCATCCCATCCTTTCCCTCTTATTTGCTCTGATCAATCAGCCCATCCCTTCCATTCTTATTACCCCTGATAAGGGTTGGCCAACCTCAAAGCCTTCAGGAGTGCATACAGCCAAAACAAGGACATTGAAAGTCAGTACTGGGACTTGACTGGGAGTAGGAGCAAAGTGATATTTCCTACCCTCCAGTGCGGTTTAACTGGTAGAAAGTAAGCCCAGGTCTGCAGAGGCCCACGTTTAGACAACATGGGGTAGGACGCGCCTGAGAATGAAATCAGTAACCCTGAAGGAAGAGCTGTGTTAACAGAACAGGATCCTAATTCCAAAGACATTGTTTGAACATTTCAATCAAGTCACGCCTGAGTTTAGTCGGGCTCATGACTTTTCCCCTTAATTAAATAGCCTACTTTGAACTACATTAAACAAGTTTGGTAAGTTAGTGTGAACTGAGTTGTTGTAAGCTGCAGTGTAAAGGGTTTGAATTCATCTGTGGAGGCAAGTACAGGGGCAGTGGGGATCTCCTTTTCCTAAAGGGGGTAGTGACTTCAGAGAAGCCCCATTAGGAAGGTCTGATTTTCTGTGAACATTCGAGAAAACCAAAACTGAGTCTGATGCTAAGTACTCCTGGACACTCCTGATAGAGGACAATGAGCCATATAGAAATTTATGGCTTGATCTTCAGGACCCAAAGTATACTCATGGCCCATACAAATATTTAACCCATAATCTTACCTCCCTAACTCGCTGCCAGATCTATCTGACAGCATAACTTCAAAAGTTATCTGCAAGCATAGTGGAAAAAGCATCACATCTTGAGGCTACTCTAGTTACACTTTGTTTTTGTTTTTTTTTGTTTTGTTTTGTTTTGTTTTTGCATATTTATTTATTTATTTATTTATTTTTTATTTACTTATTGATGCATTGAACACAAATGGAGTACAGCTATTGTTTCACTGGTTGTATACAAAGTAGAGTCACACCATCTGTGCGTTCATGCATGTACACAGGGCAATGGTATCTGTCACACATTCTGTTATTATTTTTACCCCCCCACCCCGACCCCACCCTCTATACTATCTATCCTTCCTCCCTTCTGGCCACCCTTCCCCTCCACATTATGCATCATCATTCATTTATCAGAGAGACCATTCGGCCTTTGGATTTTTGGGATTGGCTGATCTCATTTAGCATAACAGTCTCCAACATCATCCATTTACTTACAAATGCCATAATTTTATTCTTCTTTATGGCTGAGTAATATTCCATTGTGTATATATACCACAGTTTCTTTATCCATTCATCTACTGAAGGGCATCTAGGTTGTGAATTGAGCAGCTATGAACATTGATGTGGCTGCATCACTGTAGCAATCTGATTTTAAGTCCTTTGGGTATAGGCCAAGGAGTGGTTACACTTTGTACAAATGATATTATAACATCACGGGGAAATTTCTCAACTTCTCTCCGGGTTGTGGACCCCCACTTCCTCAATGGTAAAGGTGGAATAGTAACACTTACTTAAAAGAATCAGCATAACTGAGACAACAAATGGCTTGCATAGATTTAAGTGTATCATAAATACTTCCTAAGTTTTAATTTTGTTAACCATCATGTGCTGACATGATGAGTATTGAATATGACATTATTTCTCTCATGTCCAAGGTAATTTGAACACTCAAATATGTGTGAAAGAAATAAAATATCTCAAAAGGACCCATAGGCTCATTGGACCTGGCTGGCTTACCATCCATCACATCCTTCCCTGTCCTCTGCAGGTGAATTCTGCACTCCACACACCTTATGAGAATAGCTTACTTCTATATCCAGTAGATAAGTTTTAGCACTTTTTAGCAATTGTCTCTATGGAGGATTTAATTCCATGAACCATTCTTTTCACTTAAAACCACCTCCTCTGAGTTTAAAGCACTGCCTTTCATGTTCTACTGCTGTGTGAATGAACTCCTTGGATACACAGGTTTGTCTTTTTGTACTTGATCATCAAAAGTTGGTGCTTAGGTGGTTTCTGGGCACATGGAGGGGGTGGATAATGGGGAGATGGTGTTTATCAGGTATGGCATTTCCATTTGAGATCAAGAAAAAGAATTCAAGATGGATGTTCGCACAATATTGTGGAAGCTATTAAGGCCCCAACTCTGTGCAATTAAAATCAATTAAAATGGTAGATTTTGTACAATGTATATTTTTTCACAATGAAATTTGATGTGTATCTAAATTTTGTACCAGACATCTTTCTTTGACTCTTCAGTATTTGCTTTTGTAATATTTCATCCACTCTCAAACTTTCAACTATCACTTATTAATTTGTAAATCTATCATACATAATTACAGATGATCCCTTGTCTCCATCAGTCTCCTCCCTCAGAAGTCATTTTCCTCTTCATGTGTCTATCACCAAGCTTACAATAATGTAAGGTAACAAACCCCCAAAGTATTTTCATTTGAATATTGTTCTAGTTTTAGCTCTGACAAAACTAAATGAACCCTGAGCCAGGAATTGGATGGGTATAAATAATTTCTTTGGGTTGTAAGAAGCACAGAGAAGTGGTGAAGGGAGATGGGGAAGCAGGTATTAGTGAAGAGGTGAGTATCACCATGCACTGTGAACGTTTAATCCCACATAGGAACTTCCTCAGGGACTCCACCAAAGCTCAGGGGGACTGGCACTGCTAGGGACAAAAGCCACCTCCCACAGGCTGAGGGCTGCCTGGGGGCCACTAATATCTCCCAGTTCTAGATGGCATCTCCTGAAAGCAGAGCAACCCAGTGATGTTGGGGAAATTCCGTGAAGACAAGAGAACCAGAGCCAGAATCCTGAGAGAAGGATTATCAGTACTAAGAATTGCACATTTCCTCTACCCTTGAGCAAGTAGCAGAACCAAGGCCATGAGGACCAGGAAAAATCAGTCCCTGTCACCACGTCTCCTGAGCCTCTCAAAACAGTCCTCTCCCTACACCTCAGCCTCCACCTGCCTTCCTGTCATAGTGCATGGTGCAGCCAAGTCCCCAGATGTAAAGCAGCATCCCTGCTTACGTGATTTCATCTCAGGCCCTGAAAGAGTTCGTTTGCCTTCTCTTATATACTCAACAGTGCTGCAAGAACACAGCAAGGTCCTCATTTGGTAAATAAGTATGTAAATTTAAAAACTGCAGTCAACAAGTAATTTTTCCAACACCACACAATTGTAACAAAACAGAGGCAGTTTTCAATTCCAAATCTGACTGACATTTAATTTTAGACATATATATGTATATATGTATATATGTATATATATATATATATATATATATATATATATGATTTTCTTGTTCTGTAAAATGGGATAGCAGCATTTCCTCAAAATATTAACACAAGATTTAACATACTATCAAATATTTAATGGGAGACACAGAAATTCTCCATTGTACTTTTTCTCAATTGGTGTGCTATAATTGTACATAATGGTTGATTTACTGTTACACATTCATACATGCACACAATATAACAATATAATTTGGTCAACAATATTCCCCAGAGTCTCCCTTTCCTCCCCTTCTTTCCTCGCCCTGGTCCCTTTCCTCTTTTCTACGGATTTCCATTCAATTTTTATGAGAATCCCCACACTTTCATTTCTTTTCTCATGTCTAGCTTCCACATACAAGAGAAAATATATGACCCTTGACTTTCTTTGTTTAGTTTTTGTTTGGAAGATCTATCTTGTGGTGACAGTGGTGTTTTAAAGTCACCCGGAATTATTGTGTTGTGGTCTATTTGATTCCTGGATTTGAGAAGGATTTGTTTGATGCACATGGATGGGTCATTGTTTGGGGCATAAATATTTATGATTGCTATGTCTTACTTTGTTGTTTTTTCATTTCTTCCTCGTGGAATGCTTTGCTGAGAATGTTCTGTAGTGCAGGCTTTCTGTGTGTAAATTCTTTTAACTTTTAAATTCTTTGTCATTAAAGGATTTTATTTCATCTTCAAATCTAAAGGTTAGTTTTGCTGGGTATAAGATTCTTGGTTGGCAACCATGTTCTTTGAGCACTTGAAATACGTTGCTTCAGGCCCTTCTTGCTTTTAGGGTCTGGGCTGAGAAATCTGCTGATATCCGTATTGGTTTCCCCCTGTATGTAATCTGATGCTTTTCTCTTGCACCCTTTAAAATCCATCTTTATTTTGTATGTTAGGCACTTTCATTATAATGTGCCATAATGGATCTGTTGTAATTTTGTGCATTTGGTGTCCGGTAAGCCTCTTGTAATTGTTTTTCCATTTCATTCTTCAGGTTTGGGAAATTTTCTGATATTATTTCATTGAATATGTTGTTCATTCCTTTGGTTTGTATCTCTGTGCCTTCCTCAATCCCAATAATTCTTAAATTTGGTCTTTTCATGATACTCCATAGTTCTTGGAGGTTCTGTTCATGATTTCTTACCATCTTCTCTGTTTGGCCAACTTTATTTTCAAGATTAAATATTTTGTCTTCATTGTCTGAGATTCTGTCTTCCAAGTAATTTAGTCTGTTGGTGATGCTTTCCATTGAGTTTTTTATTTGGTTTATTCTTTCCTTCATTTCAAGGATTTCTGTTTGGTTCTTTTTCATACTCTCTATATTTTTGTTGAATGATCTTTTGCTTTCTGCAATTGATTTTTCAGCTGCTTATTGGAGTGATCATTCATTGCCTGCACTTTCTCCCTTATCGCATCCTTTGCTTTGCAAATCATTTTAATTATGTATATTCTAAACTCCTTGTCAGACATTTTTTCTACCATGCTGTCATTGGGGTCTATTGACATAGAATTTTGGTTTGTTTGTGACCCATGACTTTCAAAGTTTGGCTTATTTTGTTTAACATATATTATTGAATTCTATCCTTTTTCTTTCAAATTACATAATTTCATTTTTACTTATCACTATTGAAAAATGTCATTGTGCATATATCACCACATTTTTTTTATCCATTTTTCCATTGATGAACACTGAAGCTGATTCCATGGCTTGGCTATTGTGAATTGTGCTTCTGTGAACATGGGTATGCATGTATCACTGTAGTATGATGGTTTTAATTCTTTAGGAGAAATAACAAGTTATTGCTGGATCATATTGTGGTTCCATGTCTATTCTTTTGACGAACTTCTGTACAATTTTCATAGTAGCTATTTCACACATGTTAGTACCTTCCCATGTCTAGAACTGGTTACTTTCCTTCTTGGTAAAAGAATTTAAATTACAGCTCCCAAAATAAAATTTTAAAAGGGGGCTAGGACTTTGATTTGCTCTCAGTGCCAGTTACAATCTGAAACAGTAGTAGATGTTCAGTAAATGAGTGCCCAGTTTTACTTATGTCCCCTTAAGTGTCTGTTGACTTCTATATTCTTTCACTCCAATTCATCTTTCATGTTTTTCATAGAATGATATATGAAACATGAAAATCATATTGCATGGTCGTATGTAGAGTCACCATCAATCACTGCAATCTGCAGTTCTCAGTGTGTCACTGGGTTTGCCCCAAGGTCTGTGTTGCTTTCCTTGCCTAGGACACACACTCTTCAGGGTTTCCTGCAATACTGTGCTGCTTCCCACTCAAGTCTTTTCTGTTTTCACTCTTCCTGGAATCTTCTGGTCACAAGACCAGGCCACTCATCCCTGCAAATCCCGGCCTCTGAACCCCTGAGCTCCATACCCACCCTGACTCAGCTCTGTTTATGACCCTGCCCAAAGGACATCCTCTGTGCCTTAGGAACAAACTAGAGTGGACCCTATTGCAACTTCTTGCAAACAGGGCACTCCACAAGAGAAGAGATGACATTCCTCTTATTGTGTTTCTAACCCCAATATACAGTCAATGAGATATAAATGACTAATTACATATCATCAATGAGTTAATAGAGTGTAGTTGTAGCTCATGCTTATTTTTCTAAGAGTCTACAAGGAAATAATCCCAACAGTTTAATTCACAGAAGTTACATTATAATAGCCCATAGTTTGAAAGTAAAGGTAGCTGATCTTGTAACATTTTTTGCACAGAGACTTATAAATTAGTCTGGAGCTGAAAGGAAAAGTATTGTTTTCAAGAAGGAATAAGAAAACATACCAAGCCCCAGTTTACATTGTTCCTTCTCTTGTATTCTCATCAGTATGGGTACTCCTGAGCTGTGCCTTAAATATTAAATAGAATTCCAATAACTAGAAGTGGGACATAGGCACAAATTATGGGTGAAGCACCAGTATTAATAATGCATGAAGAACCTTACTCATTACCCATGTTATTTGTTGAGTTTGTGACAGACACTTGGGCAAGAACACAACTTCAGCTTTGGCCTGTGCTCTTAAGCAGACCTGTTGATTCTCAGTGACCCACTGAGCACCTCTTGGAAGTCCCTTTTCCATTTGTGCTGATAAAAGGATGAGTAACCCATGAGATAGGCCTAAGGATCAGGGGTCAGTCTTCTCAGGAATGAGGGTCTGCTGCTGAGAGTGATCCAGGACAATAGTGATGGTAGCTGAGGAAATGAGCAGGGATGGGAAGCACAGGTGGGAGGTGGGAATTGTCAACCACAGAACAGAAACCACCCATAGCTGAATGGGTGTTCTTCATTCCTCTGTCATTTTAAAAGTTCCCCTCAAGAAGAGAAGCTCTCTAGAATCCTGAAGGACCAGTTCCCTGAATTCATGGATGTTCACCAATCTGAAACACCCAACAGTGAGCTCTGGTAGCAATGGTGACATCCTGTTTGCATCTCCTTCATTGTCCAGTCAAGGGAGTGTGGACAGGAGAGTCCTGCTGTTGCTTCCTTCAGAGTCTACTTTCTCTGCAAAGACATGCCTCATTAAGCTCCTGCCCTTCTCCCTTCTCTGGAAAAGCTGATATCCATGCCTAGTGATGTGATCTGAGTGCACAGCTGGCCCCAGGAGCCTTGAGGCCCTGAATATGAGTGGAAGCATACAGTGGTGTCACCCAAAATATAGCCCAGGCAGGGTGGCCTGGATGGAGAAGTGCAAGAAAAATTTCTCCCAGTGAGCAAAGATTTTGATAGCAAATCTGCTTATCTACTTTGTACCAAAAAAGAAGTTCACTGAGGTGAGATTATAAACAGAATGTGGATGATGATTGTATATGGACTGTCTGGGTGGTGGGAATTTGGAAGAAGAAAGACCATAAGATTATTAACAAGGAGATCCTAGATATGGGCATGTGGATGAACAGGCAGCTCAAGGGAGGCCACCAATGATAAGAGTGTTCCCCAGCAATTCCTACCAGAGAGTATTTGTCATGCAAAGGTCAATAACCAATCAAGGAGAAAAGTGCCTTGGCTATGTGGTAAAGCCAGGCTCTATTATTGACCAACACAGTTCTGGCAGAATTGGGGTGTAAATGAACAGGTCATAATAACAGAAATGAGGATGAGCCCAGGAACAGAGGGACTTTAAGAAATTGCTTCCACCTGAACTATCAAAGGCAAACCTTAAGAATGAAGGGACTGGGAAAAACTATGGGGGTGCAGGAGCATTCACCACCAGTCTTTGTTTTGTTCTAGGATTTGGGGAGTTTCAAGAATGCAAACAGGAAAAAAAAAGGCTCACTGAAAGTCCTGTTGCACAGGTCATAAGTGTGTGCTTAAGTCAAGGCACAGAGGCTTTGAATGCCAGGGAAGGAAGTTGAAAGGCTCAAAGTTCTCCAACTTGATTTTTAGTGACATTTGCTTCTGCTTTCATTTGCATTTTTTGTACCTGTATACAGGTTCTACTAAAGCTCCACAATTTTAA
Organism: Glaucomys volans; assembly: GCA_020662805.1. Taxonomy (NCBI): domain Eukaryota; kingdom Metazoa; phylum Chordata; class Mammalia; order Rodentia; family Sciuridae; genus Glaucomys; species Glaucomys volans. The sequence continues at coordinate 596,618 of JAJEJO010000669.1, read as the reverse complement.
TGTCCCAGTCACATGGGAGCTGTGCACATTTGGTTTTCATTGTATGTCTCAGATAATAAATCCGCCCTTTTAGATTTGAAACTTGACTGAGGTCTTCTAAAAGATTTAAATTTCTTTCTTGGGTTTGTAGATTGGACCAATTTCCTTCAATTTTAAATTTCATTAGAGACTGCCTTCTGCATCCGATGGAGAGTGGATTTCCCTCTCAAATGCACCAAATGCATCTCTCTAAACTGCAGTTGAATCTTTCTTAATGGGATGTCAGCAACCTCCATATAAATATTGATCCTGTATTCAGACATTTTAAAACAAAACATTTCCCATTTCCTTGTGTTTCCCCTTGTGGAGGCAAATTCTCTAAAGAAGAGGCTAATCTTCACTTTTCATCCAATAACTAGTACAATTGGCTTCTCCTGAGCAGGCAGGGTATGAGTAGATTTTAAATGCCTGCTTCCAAAATCAACTGTTAGAACCTGATGCTCAACTATCAAAGGCACTTGAAGGATCTGTGGTGTCAGTACAATGACAGGGATACTCATATATATATATATATATACACACATATATATTTATATATATATACACATATATATATATTTAAGAAAGGCTTTTCTCTCTGTTGATGGAAAATTGATCATTTTGCTGAAGAAGACAGAAAACACATAAATAAAAGATAGAAAAACATTTGTTTTTGATTGCCATGCTAGAGATCTCTTGCCTCTGGCCTCTGTGAGTGTTTGTAAATTTACCTCTCAATTCTGGGCACAATAAATCTTCCCACTCAAAAACCTCAATTTTATCCTGCCAACCTGTGAAGTCTCCCAATTTTAGTAGTTCTTCATGGTTTCAATTTCCAGGGTATTGGATGAGGAACCTAGGTACTTACATTCCTATTCTGACTTATTCCTATAGAAGCATGTCTTCCTGACTCCTCGAGGATCGATTCTTTCCTCAACACTGTGGCCCAGATTAGAAGCAAAATATTCTAGCTTTTTTAGCCCTGCAACTCAGGGGCATTTCATCTTCTCAGATGCTTTCTAATTAATAATATGATAGCACTGAGCTGAAGACCAGGTTCTGGGACCAGGTTCCTTTGGGTGGTGACCCAGAAAACAGATATAGAGAAGTAGGAAGACTAAAAGGAAGGAGAAAAGCTCCTGCTATGGTGGATGCCTGGGCTCAAGGCTTCTGGGGATGTCCTACAGAACCTCCTAAAGTAAGCCTCAGCATTATCTTTCTAAAGTAAAAGCAGGGCATCTGTCTTCTATTCCCATTACCCATTAATGAGGAATTCCTCTGAAGGCATTTGTTTACCCCCACTTTTGAGCCCCACCAAGTACAGGAATGATGTGGGCTTCAGTGGTTTCAGAGAAATCCCTGCAACAGAAAAGCACTTTCCACTACCTTAGTTTAGTGAGGGGAGACGCCATCAGGTACACGGAAATGTCAGCTCACTGACAGTAGAATCAGGAGAACGAGGCTTGGTCTATCTCCCATGGGCACTTGAAAGGGATCCCCAGAGAGGCTCACATGGCTTTCTCTTTGCCCCTGTCTTCAGAAGTGCTTTTGACTTGGGCTTTTGTAACTCTTCAGTGTCTCACAAGTTCTATTAATGGCTTCCTGAATGACTTCTCGAAGATGACAGAACCCAGGACCTCCAGCCCTTAGTGGCTCTCCTTCCAATGGGAGGGCCACATAGATATTCCATCCCTTCCCAGGCTCTGTATTCCAACCAAATGGTCTGCTATTTTGCTTATCAGAATGTGGCTTATGCTTCAAAGCCCCACATGGCTGCTATATTATCCATGAAGTATTCGGATTGACCCAATATGAAATGATCTTTTTTCTCTTTTAAATTCCTGTAATTATAATGAAGAGAGTAATTATTTCTCCATGAAACCCAAATGTCAATGGAAATATCCTGTACTTTCGGACTGAAAAGCAATAGAGAGATCACTCTTCCTAAACCTTCAGGGATTATAAGGGCAATGAGTTACATTTTTCTCAGGTACCCCTGATTATCAGTTTCTGCTTCCTCTGAATTAATTTTGCTTGTGGATCACCTTGCAGATGGTGTCTCTATTCAGGCTCCTGTCAAAACAAACCTGATATGCAGCTCTCTACTCGTGAGTCCAGCAAGAACAGCAAAATCTTACCCATCGGTCCCTTTGAGCTTTCTGTTTGCATAGAAGATTGGCCAGACTTCTAATGTATCACTGGAACATATAAATTTCAAATGGCACGTTTGTTAACAGGGATTCAAATTTCTACCTTGTTAGTGAGTATCATGAGATCCTCTCTCCTTCCATTCCTCCATGTCTTACTCACTTCCACCTTCAATCCCATTTCTTTCAAAAGCTAAGTTGGTTTCTTCTTCATCATGCTCTCGAACTTCCAATTCACATCCACAAACATAACCAAAATGACCACTAAAGTGCTTACTTAAGAAGGACAGTTGTTTAAAACAGACATCAGTCTAATAGTGGTGAAGTGTCTTCTAGGACAGAGCATAGTTGGACCTGATCAAAAGTACTCAAACACTGCATTACCATCATCCAGGCACAATGAGGCATGGAGAGAGGGGTTGCTAAATAAACAAAACAAAACAGATGCACTCTCCAAGTACCATTTTATCAGCCTGCAATCATAATACAATTGTCCTGTTGGCTGGAGACATTTGGATCTATTGCCAAATCTTTTCTTTCTCTATAGCCATGAATAGGGAACTCAGTCACAAGGAGATGCTGTTATCAATTATCAATGAGAAATCATTATTCCAAAGAGTGGAAATATTGAAGTCTTTACTGTCAATCATATAGTCCCTTGACACACTGGTAAGTATAGAAAGAAGAGGTATAGAAGAAGAGCTCGGAGAAGAATTCAGCAGTCAAGGGCTACTGTACTGAAATATGCAGGATAAATCCTGGATAAAGGCAAGTGATCGATTGGAAACTGCTAATGTTGACTGCACTGATTCTTGTATTTCTCTCTTACTGGTATGCCCAAGCCCAACCTGACCAATGCATTATTTTGGAAGTTTATTCATATAACCATGAATGTTACTCTGAAACCTAATTGTCCAGGGAACCATGACCCGTTTGAGACCATTCTGAATTTCTCTGGTGTACCCTTTTATATGCTGTCTTGAGCCTAATTTCCCTCTGTTTCAAGTTTTGAGGGAAGCTATGTATTTTGGTTCCAGGACAGCACTGAAAATCTACAATTTCCAGCTCTAATTTTTAAAACTCTCTTTAAATTCATAAAATATGAATAGTTTTTTGCTATTATCCATTTTACAGTCTTTACCTAAGTCTGTATCTTATTCTACCCCTACTGTATCTCTCTTGTGACAGATATTTGTATATGCCTTCAATATTTTTCTCTCAAATTCTGATCTCTTTAAAGATAGGAGCAGCCTCCAAAGGCAGTTGAATAAAAGACTAAGGCGAAATTAACTAAACTATGTGAAGCAAGATGCAAAGGAGTGGCCAGCAGCAATTTCTTTTAAAATATCATTATTTAAAATATTACTGTTTTAAAATATCATTTATAAAGACTCATGTTGTTAGGTTGAAATTTGAGAAATGGCAGGTGCAGTTTTTGCCTGAAGAAGGGCAATATTGGTCTGCGTCCATGACTCTGACCAATCCAGTAAAGAAGAGTGTTGTATGAGAGGAGCACTCTCTGGACACTTCCAGGAAAATTCTAAGATCCTGGGTGAGAGAGGAATCACATTCAAAGAAATAGATTTGAGTTGGAAGCAGTGGTGTACTCCTGTAATCTCAGCACCTCGGGAAGCTGAAGAAGGAGGATCTCAAGTTCAAGGACAGGCTTTGCAAATTAGCCCTGAGCAATGTAGTGATATCCTGACTCAAAATATGAAAAAAAAAAAAAAGACAGGGAATGTAGCTCAATGGTAAAGCAAGCCCTGAGTTCAATCTGCAGGAGAAAGAAAGAAAGAAAGAAAGAAAGAAAGAAAGAAAGAAAGAAAGAAAGAAAGAAAGAAAGAAAGAGGAGGGAGGGAGGGGAAAGAAGGAAGGAAGGGAAAGAAAAAAAGAAAAGAAAGGGCAGTATTGTTTTATATGCGGAAAGTAAAGTATTTGATGGTAAATGGTGGGTGGATCATCATCGGGAGTGTCTGTCATTAAGAAGGAAAGCAAAAGTAGTCAAACAAACACAGGTGATTGAAGCTCTAGGTGAGATGCTCCTCTTTGAGGTATGAGGACAACTTGGTCAGCTTCTGTCTCACCATCTGTGTAATGATGCGGCTGAAACTCGCCTAGGAGAGCTGATGTGACGATGGAGCTGTAGTAGCTCACATTAATCCAGGGCTCACTGTGGTCCAGCCTCCTGGGATCTGCTTATATTGTCTCATGCTGTCTTTTCAGCAATGCTGACATAGGAGTTATTAGGAGATGAGAAAAAGGGGGAAAGAGAGAAGCGCAGGATCTTCATCGTGATTCAGAAATGCGTGTCAGAGATGGGATTTCAGCACAGCAGTCTGGTCCCAGTTGGTCCTCGCTCTTACCAGATTACCACACTGCTCCCTAAATGAAGTGTCATCTCATTAAAGGTTTCCTTAACTGAGATAATCACAAAAGAGTCTTTGTGCCAGAACCAGAGCTTATAACATAATAAATACAATTTATTAAAATTTTATTATTGTTACATTTATCACTATTAAATTCTATTAAAATTATTAGAATGGATTTCAGGCTATCTTAAATATGGTATTAGCTCTGCCACTAACTAGATATATGGCTTTGGGAAAATCGCTTCCTCTCTCCAGGATTCATTTTTCCCCAACTGTAAAATGAAGCGTTTTCTGTTGTATTGCCTGAGCTTACTTTCTGCTCCAACAGCCCATAATTCCTATGCAAATGTAAGGGCTATTTATTAAACAGCTTAAAAGCTCCACCAAGCATATTTTAAGGACTTTAGACATTGTTTCTTGAGTGCCTGTTCTTACCAAGTTTTATAGGGAGGATGCCAGATCTGAGTGGAATTAATAACGCTAGAGATTTCATTTGTATTACTTGTTTCATCTAGAAACTCAAAAGAAAAAAACAGCAAGTAGAAAAATCCAACTTTATTTTCCAGAAGAACACTCGGAGTCAAATAGGTGGAGAGATTCCATTGCCTATCCAGAATGATCTTGGATACCCCTTAAAAGAAACTCAACTATCTGGAATCTTAACACATGGAATTTCAATTTCAGTAATTGGGGGGCTGCAGCATTAGCTGCAGCTACCAGAAAAGGGTTGACATTTATTACAGACACAGGCTTGGAGGAAAATGATTCTTCACATGAATACATTTGCCTGAAGCAATGGTAAGCTCTGAGGGAAATCATAAGCAGGAAGAAAATGCTACTTGACTACCCCCAGATCTGGGTAAACCTGCAGAGACTGAAGAAGAAACAATTAGCATTCAAAGAATTTGATTCTTTCTCCTTAACTCATTTTAATGGATTCTGTTGGTGCTCTGCCCATATCTCTTTGGAACTTGCCATCCCTGTGTATGCCAATGGCCTCCTGCTGCAGACATCTGTGCATCTCTGTGTGGGATTTCTCTGGCTGAACACAGTGCGGGCCAGGAGTGCTAGGGAGCTGATGCTTGTGGGAGCAGTCCCCAGTTAATGTTTCATGGCACCTGGTGGATAAGTATCTCAGCTTCCTCATTCCTTAGGCAGGACAACTTTGAGGTCTGCTCTATAGCTCCCCAAGTGAGGACCTGAGCAAGAGGGAGCCCCAGGGACCATGTCAATAATACTCCCTTTAATGCACTTTGTATTGGCTCCTGTGATGGCTTTGAAAATACACCCACCAGATCTCTGACTGCAGAGAGGTAATTTACAGAGAGAACCAACTGCTTTGTTCTTAAATCCAACCCCACTTTTGTACCAAGAATACAATTTCTGTGGACTTCTTTCAGCCAATAATTCAGAGAGACAGGTATTAAGTCAGACATAACATTCCTCTGATGTCTCATTGTGGTCCATTTTGGTAGTACTCACCAAACATGCCTTAGCTATCATAGATGCTTCTGCTAACCTCCCTTCCTTCCTTCCTTCCCTGTCTCCTTGGCTAAAGATCACATCTCCACTACAATTTGAACTGCTCTCTCAAACTCTTCTGGTCCCTGCCCATTTCTTCCTACATTGGCATTTGCACCTAATGCAATTCTTACACATTTAATCCTATCTTGAGATCTGTTTATCAGAGGACCTGGAGTGATGTACCTTCCCTCTCTTCAATCATTGTGCCCTGTAACTTCTCTGCTCCCCCTCTCCCACATACAGACATACAGACAGTCACAATGGGATATTTCAACATGAAATCATTCAATACAGTGTTGTGCCAGAGGTTTACATGGAGAGTGCTCAAAGAATGTTAAATGCTCACAGATATTGGAAAGCTTCAGAGATTTGGGGAGGAAGATGCTCCATACTGATGAATGTTGGAGAGAAATGCTCCATATTAATTAACGTTCAGGTCGCCTTCTGAGCTTTCTTTTCAACCAAGCAGAACCACTCAAACATACCCCAGTATCTTTGTATGAGGGTACTGAGCACAACTCTCCCTGTAATGTTTAGAGTTCATAGTTAGGGTTTATATAATGTTTATTTTCATCTGGACATATAAGCAGGACCTTTAAAATGATCACAAATGATATTAAAGTTTCCATGACAAAAGATGAAGATAATGGTAATGAGACAATTGGGCCTTTCTCTACTGATGAAGTAGCCACATATAATATGAATAACCACCATGTTGTACTGGTAGAGGGAAGAGCATCCTTTACTTTGAGAAGAGTGGACAAGAGAAGATTGCAAAGTTCGTGGGGAGCAGTGGACTTAATTACAATCCACTTGAGTCTTGAATGTAATTATACACATGTGAGAACATATAGAAATTTTGCCTTCTGTAATGCTGCCTGTCTCTGAACAGTGGACTTTTATGAGTCATTGCTTATTAGGAAAGCTGCGTCTTCTCTCCAGTCAGCCAGGAACTTGGCAAACACTGATGTTACCAATGGGAGAACCATTTTACCAGTTCTCCCACTGGTAACATAATGTGGTTCTTATAGAGTGGACTGTGACCTCCCCATCTCCAGGAATTCAGTGTTATGAAGTCCGTGACAAAGTTCTTGTGTTCTGCCCCATACCCTTTGCCAGCACATTTCCATTCTAGCCATCACTCCAGTGGCCAGTGGAAGGTGGGTATGGTCATATGGGTCTCTGTTACACCAAACATCTCATGCTGCATGACCCATGAGTGACTAGTGACAATCAGCTAACCATTTTTATATATAGTCCAACTTTAAATTATGATGTTATATAATTGATTATACTCTACGGGGCTACTCTTGAACAACCAGAGATTGGAGCAAGTAGATATACAGAACCCTCTTCTGTCCCTCAGGTAGCAAGTTTGAGGAGCATTCTACTCTGCTCAGAAGCTTCCAGCCAGGATTTAGCTCAAGAGATCCTCACCAGTGACAATCCCAATAACATGTTCTAGGATATTCTGTCCTTTATTATTTATTTTTTTCTGTTGCTCCCATCCTGTTCCTTAGAGTCACTTCCCCAAGTAAATGTATGATCAAAGCTTTGCATGGGATTCTACTCTTTAAGAAATCTTGACCAACAGATCTAGAACTCAAGGGACAAAATCACAAAGATGGAATCTAGAAAAATCTGGAAAAGGAGAACTTATATGGTCAAAAAGTAGCTGTTCCAGAAATTCAACATAAAGTACAGGGAGCATTTTAGTTTTATTTGAACTGAATTTGATATTCAGGGACACATAATAGAATTGGTGGGCTCCAAATTCGAAAATAGGGAGTATTCATCAGGGGTTTCTATGCTTTTAGGGAGGAGAAAATGAAATCAGTCTCATTGTCAGACTATTTTCAGTTCAATGTCCAGCCAGCCGGGTGATCACAGCACTGTCAGCAAGGAAGAGGTGTCGTGACAGGGCTGTGCAAATCCCATGCCATCGCACACCCAGGAACACGTATGGTCAGAAATAAGACAGCACTGGGCAAAACAAATGAAATCACTAAGATGTGTGCTGTGTATGAGCATAAAATAGCAGGCAAAGAGAACCAAGAGAAAATAAGAGTAAAAGAAAGCATGATTAGTATGACTGCATAATTTAGTTCAAATCCAAGCACTATTATTGTCATTGTTACACAAAAAGATGTACCACAATCATATTTAAACAATCTGACCTTTTGTCACAAGAATTTTATGCATAAAGTTTCTGTATTTGTAGGTGTGCATGTGGAGACCTATGACCCAGATTTCAGGGTGCTTAGATGACTCCAAACATGGAAAGATGCTGGAATGCCTACAAAGTGTCCTGGGGTTGCAGGCAGGAGCAGAGGGAAGTCAGACCTCTAGGCAGAGCTGCTGGGACAGAGTGGGCAGCTCTGCATTGGGGATACTGACATGATAGGTGAAGCATTCTCTCGGGGTGAGCCTGATGTTGGACCAAAGGCAACAGAGATGGACACAGATCCCATGAGGTTTCCAACTAAACTATACCAAGGCACAAACTATGTTAGGACTTCTCAGGACCTAGGCGATGTGCCTCAGCTGAGTAATGTTGGGAAAGACAGGATGATAAGGGCTGTTGACCAAAGTTGCAGTCCAAAGTGCATGACTAAGAGAGATGCTTCCCATCCATCTCTATCAATTGATCAATTGAAAAGGCATGCTTCAAAGATCTGAGGCCATGGTTCTTGATCAGAGTGATTTTGCCTCCTAGGGGACATTTGAAAATCTTTGAAGGCAAAATTGGGGAAGTTGCCACTGACACATATTGAGTAGAGAACAGGGATGCTGATAAACATCCTATAGCATCCTATAGCCCCCAGAACAAAGAAAATTAACCCCCAAATACCAGTAGTTCTGAAGATAAGAAATCCTGCATTGGGTGATATTCACAGTCTTCTCAGAGATTCTTAATGGGCAAGAGAAAAGGGACTCACCTGACACTAAGGTACTTCCTAAGCACTCATGACAAGCTAGTCCTAGCACATGGCTTCTCTCAAACCCACAAATGCATGGAAATATTGCAACTCTCCTTACAAACAAGGAAACAGCCTGAGAAGAACCTATGCAGTAACAAGTTATTAAGTCAAACAACTTTGACTTCAGCCCAAATCTGCTCATTATAAAGCCCAAAGTTGAAACTAGTATTTTTTTCCTATGTTCAAAACTGAAATCATTTTCATTGATTGCTTATAATTTTTAACAAGGCAAGAAAATGTCATTGTGTTCATATGTCAATAATTTTAGTCCAATCTTAGTAATTTTTAATAAATACACATAAGCTATTGGAAAGTTTTTAAATCATGAGACTTTATTAAACATTGAAATACTGTGAATAACTTTATCAGGAAAATAGGATTATAGGTTATTTTCATTACTAATTATTTTACTGGGGTTGGGTGGAAAGCTCAGGAGCAGGGCATTTGCCTAGCATGTGCAAGGCCCTTAGTTAGATCCAAGCACCTTAAAATGAATAAAGAGGCAACCATTTTTCCCTGAATTTTGTAATTGCTTTTACATAAGTATCTATTAAAAACTACAAAACTGCCAAACACATATATTCTATTGTGGCATAAATAGATAATTATTTCAAGATATAGAGGATATAGATTCATCTATTTGGGGATGCTATGGATTTTTTTTGGCTGTGAAGTTTAAAATTCAATTCCTTTGAATTTCACATGTACTTCCATATGTGACATGAAAAATCGGGGGAGGGAGAAAAAAGGTATTCAATTTCTGCCTCCCACAGGGCTTTTAAATATGATTTTGTCCAAACTGATCTAAATGTTTGGAGTGCCTTCACCTCATAACTGCCTGTCAAGCTTCTCTGCATAATCCCACAGCCAATTCTAATTCATTGTCCTAAGGAATATTTCACCCCTTGTTGGGTGTAATGTCCTCCTTGTTCCCACTCCATGACATCTTGCTGGAATTTTTGATGTAACATTCTGCCTGAATTATTGCAAGTTTTCTCCCCAAAATTATGTATTTCAAAGGCCAGGCTTTATGCTTATACAACTTTATATTCCTGCACCACCTAATGTGGTACCTTGCACATAGTAGAAAGTCAGTAAGTGCTTTTGTGGATGAAATAATTCCAGCCCTGGGGCCAGAGTGGTGACAGGCTGCTGCAGTCTCACAGAGGGGAGAGGTACTGAGGTGTTGCAAAGTGTCTCTGCTTAGCAGGCCCGTTTTTATTTAGGGTTTGTGGCCTCTATTTTTAATTTACTTGAGTTTTCTACGGTATCGATTTTTTTTTTATTAAATTATTCCTTATTTGCATTTGGAGATCAAAAGTCATTCAACTTGAAGCCCTTCCTACACACACATTTATGAGCTGTGATCACAAAATGTTCAGGAACATTAAAAATCCCTGACATGAAAAATGTGTTGCATCACAGGTTTTAAGATGGACCAAGAAAATAAATATGTAGTTCTGCACTTGTGGAGCAGCGGGAGGCAGAGAGACTGCTGTGGCTCAAGGCTGAGGCCCACAGGTGTGGACAGGGTCAGAATAGTAAGTCACGCCTGCCATCTACAGGATGCACAGGGTATTGTCCCACAGGTGCCTGCAGACTCTCAACCCCAGCTTGTCTTGGGTAGTACTCAGAGAGCCAAGTCAGACATTCCTATGTCATTTCTACTGGATGTGAACATATAAGCAAATCATCAGCCTGGTAGACATAGAACACTTCCTTTCATGCATCCTCTGTAAAATCCTCATTTTAAAAAACTAAAAATGGTGAGGTTTTTGTGTCTTTCATTTTTATTTTTATCAGGGTGTTCTGCCTTTTCCACTTTGCAATTATCTCTCTATATGTCTGCATTCCCCAGGAATCTAATTGCTTCAGTGCAGGGGACTTGTAGAATCTGATTGTGTGTCCTCTTGCCTAGCACAGTGTTTGGCACGTGGCAGATATTCCATAGAAACTGCTTCATGAACTGTTAAGGGAATTAATAAATAAAAAGAAGAGCAAATGAAACAAGAAACTGTTTCTGGATCCTATTATTCAAAATTGCTTACAATTGTGCAAATAAAAATTTGGAGTCCAATATGCATTTATATGTGCAGACACATGCATGTGTAAATGCATACATGAATGTGCATGTGCATGCATGCATGTATATAGAGCACGTGTTCACATAGTTGTTTTGCAACTTCTGTAATAAATCGAGAGTCAAATTTTTATTAAAATCCTTAAATTCACTGGGGGTGGTGCACACCTGTAATCCCAGCAGCTCAGGAGGTCAAATCAGGAGTATCATGAGTTCAAAGCCAGCCTCAGCAACTTAGTGAGGTCCTAAGCAACTCAGTGAGACCCTGTCTCTAAATAAAATACAAAATACAGATGGGAATGTAGCTCAGTCGTTGAGTGCCTAAGAGTTCAATTCTTGGTCACCTCCCCCCCCAAAAAAATAACCTTTCAATCCATATACTTAGCATCTTGTAAACTCAGATGTAGGGTCTCAGCTATGCCATTTTGTCAGACAGCACTCTGAAATATCCATTTTATTTTTAAAGTAAATAAGGCACCAAGGCTGTGGTTATTACTTCTCATTTGTTTTGTCCTTCCTGCAACTGATGGGTCTAGTCAGATGAAATGAGAACCAAAGAAAAATGTTTAGATAAGATCATTTTAGAGTAAAAAAGAAAACAGAACATTAAGATTAAGATTGTTTCTCCTAAGAGACCTCGATTTTCTTCCCAATTCTCCTTGACACAAACTTAAGGAAGCTTTTTGGAGTTTTAAACTTACTTGTCGTCAGAAAGGAGTCAAAGCTCGTTATGCACCAGGCCCTGTGCTTGGCACTTCTGTGGATTGTCATATTTAATCTGCCCAACAGCCCAGGCTTTATTGACACACCCATCTAATGCACAGTGCAACTGAATCTCAAAGACAGTACTTCCTCAAGGTCACATTGCATGGGGCATAGAGCCAGCTCACACCATAAACAGTGGATTCCACATTCAGCAATGTCACCTTAGAAGCTTGAAGTCAGACACTGTGGAATTATTTACAACATAAAAATAAGCAATCATTATAAATTGGGCCCTGCTTCTACCTCCAAGAGCTTGTGGTCAAGCATATACCAGCACATCACTGGTTATCAGGCAATCACAAAAGTTTCAGAATAGTTATCTCCAGCAGGGCACAAAGATCCTGCCTATAATCCCAGCACTTGGGAGGCCCAGGTGGGAGGATCTCTTGAGCTCAGGAGTTTGAGACCTGCCTGGGCAACATACGGAAACCTTGCCTCAAAAAACTAAAAGAAAACAAAGAACTATTGGCTTGTATGGTCCAAAAGCTCACCCAACTCCTATTCTCACACCTTCTTGTCTCCTGTTTCTCAAAAGTGCGCCTTTGGGCCAGTAGTCAGGGAAGGACAATTAGATGTTAGATGTCCCCTGATCTTCAGAGAGGACCTTAACTTTTGAGAGCTTTCCAACTCTTAAGACCAATCCCTTCCCTTTCATGATCTCCCTATGATTTAGAAGCCACCTGCTGAGGATGCCTCCTCGGGAAGAACTACCACCAGTGCCTTCACCTTATAAATGGGAAATCTCCTTTAAATATAGACTGACCTGAGTGTGCATGAGAGTCCCCATCCTGTATCCACTGCACTTGACCCTGATGCCCAGAGCAGCTCAGCGAGCCTCAGCTGGTGTCTCAGAGTGCCTGAGTGCTCTCTTCTGGTCTAACCACTCATCACACTGAAAAAGAAGAGGCAGGTGAGGACTCTGCTTCCCCGGATCGATGATAGAGAAACTGACATCTCCTGGAAAAAACATCAGGGTCACTTCTGACTAGTTTTTATACATCCACTCATGTTTTCTAAACAACAAGCCTACAAAACAGCAAGTATGCTCAAGTGTTCTAGTCATTCTGTACATCTCTCCAGCAAGTTAGCCACAATTCCCTAAGCCCCTCACAAGTCTCCCAGGTCCCATACCTGTTCTCAGCTCTGCATCTATGAGTTCTCCCTTGCATCTTCTTGAAAATCTAAAGAATGATAGGCCTGGCTTCTTTCGCAACGTTCTCTCCATTTCATTCACTATTCTGATTACCTAAAACAAAGTAGCAGTGAACAGGAAAGCAAAGGGCATCTGATTGAATGGGGGTCCTCTCCTGACGCACCTCTGCGGCAACTCCTGAAGCCCAGAAACAGGTAGATTGAGTCACTCTTCTCAGAAGGGAAGGGCTGGAGAGTAGAGAGGTAAAATTCTCATTAGCATTGAGAGGGAAGCCCCGTGGGGAAGGTGGGCCCTGCACAGGTGACTGCTGCTCTCACAACGCTGCTGATTGGAAGGCTAACCCCTCTGGGTCACAGACATCAGGACTTGCCCCATTCAGTTCCTCGTTGCTGTTTGTCTCCCCCTCCTCCTCTCTGTCCCTGTCCTTCTCTGTGGTATTTTAACCTACTATATGTCTAATAAAAATAGAAGTTATGGGTTTTTGGCGTATTTTTGAAACCTAGTGCAAATGTTTACTCTCACCGAGACCCTATTTTCCAGACTGTTTTCACAAAGTGACTTTTACAGGCAATTTTCTAGGCAACAGAGATTTTTCAATAACTGCCATGGAATCCAGGATACTGCGTCTCCAAGGTGGAATTGCTGGGGAAAGCCACTCCGCGAGCTGCTGTTATCCTGACCTTGTAAACACCGTGCAGGTGCCTGTCACGTTGGCCTTCTCAAATTGCCACTGAAAGAGGCAATGACAGTTTTGTTCCCCCAGTCCCTTGAGTGATGGGAAGTTTCGCTGGAGTCTTGTCAAGTCCTGGCAGATTTCAAGAAGTTGTGCTGAATTTGCAAACAAAGGCAAAGGCAAATAATGGCCTAATGGCTTTGAGATTGCCTCATTAACCCGCTGCCTGCCAGAAGCCCTTTGCTCACAGCAGTGAGCACATCTGAGCTCTGCAGTGATGTCACCGTCTTAGACTCCATTCACAGTGCCCAGAGGGGATAAAGATGTCCCATCTGCAACTAAATAAATTAAACAAATAAAGTAGATAAAAGGAAGGAAAGTTGCTTGAACAAGCTGATTTTCAACTCTGTTGCCGCCATATCAGCCTTTTCACTAATGAGTAGTGTCCCACCTTTTTCCAGACTCAGATTACCTCGATGCAACTTGGACACATATTTTTCTGCTTGGAGATTCCACTCAGCAATCCAGGTGTCTACAGTTCAGAGATAGGGTTGTATGGCAGGCTTCCCAAAATCTTTTTCGATTTCAGAGGTATGAATCTGTGAGGTTATGTGAAGGCCCTTTGAAAAATGAAAGGTTCTGAACCAATGTGAAGCAAGGCCAGTGCCCTCCATATCTGTGATGTACAGTTCAGTTTCCATTATGAGCTCAGCTTTCATCAAGTAGTACACGTAGTACGAGGTCAAAACTGAAAACACGTTCTGGCTTCAGGAAGAGTGAGGTGATGGGAGCAGGCATACGTTGTGATCCTACTCTGTGCCCAGCATGTCACAGACTTGTCTGGTTTAATCCTCAGGGCACCTCATAAGGAAAGCAGCATTAGACCTTCTCACAGGACTAGCAATTAGCTGGGGCACAAATGGGTCAGTATGTACAAACCCACGCAGTCTAGAAGCAGAGAAGACAGGATTCCAAAATTCTGGTTATTTCATAGTTGTGTTTTATCTGCTTTTTTGTTTGCCTGTGATTATTGTGAATAGAAGTTACTGGTAGGTCAACACCAGTAGACTTTGTCAAAACCAACCAATAAGAAGACGTCAAAATAATAATAAAAAAAGTACCCAGATGTAAAAGAGAATCCTGAAAGAATACAGTTTCATTAAGGATCGAGGACCTTAAGTGAATCACTTACTCTGGCTCTGTCTCCTGTGCACAAATTATCATGAATGGGTCAATCTACTATCCTGACATGGTTTTTAGGATATTGCAAGGGATTATTTCTATTTAAAATAATGAATGCTCTCATTTAAAATAATCTAGAGACCACAAATTAGTCACCCTAAAAGAAAAAAAGCTATAGGTATCTAGTCCATTTGAAGAGTCTGTCCTGAACAAGCATTATCAGGATTCAATCCCCTCTAAAATGAGGTAGTAAGAGTGAACTCTTGTAAGACTAATCTAGGGGTTGGTGGAATATAGTCACGTGTCACCTCATGTCATAGATATTATCTGAGAACTGAGTCATTAGGTGATTCTATCACTACATGAACATCATGGAGTGTACTTATGCATACCTACATGGCTGAGCCCACTACACATCTAAGTCACATAGTTCACACTGTCATATCAGTAGTCTCTCATTGATGAAAAAAACATCATTATGCAGTGCATGATGACAGCCTGGTATGTCTTAGAACGTGTGTCTAGAATATCGATTAATAAGTACTCATATTCTTTATTTTTTAACTCTTCTGTAGAGTTCCATGTAATGGTAGACAAAAGTGGCATTAAAACAATACATTTGCACTCCTTGAATTCCAGAGAGAATCCAACCTCTAGAAAGGTTTGGATTAAACCTCTATGTTAATCAGCTTTCCATTGCTGTGACAAAATACCTTAGATAATCCATTTATAAGGAGGAAATGTTTATTTGACTCACAGTTTCAGAGGTTTCAGTCCATGGTCACTTGGCCCCATTGCCTTTAGGCCTGCAGCGAGGCCGAGCAGCATGCAGGGAGCACATGGTGAAGCAGAATACTTGCCTCACAGCAGTCAAGAAAGCAAAATCAAAGAGAAAGAGACAAGGTCATGCAAAGGCACACTCCTGGTGACCTAGGACTACATCCTATCTCTGGATTCTGCTACTTAAAGGCTCTACCATCCCAATAGCCCCAAGCTGGAGATCAAGCCGGAGATTAACACAAGGCCATTGGGGACAGTGCAGATCCAAACTGTAGCACTCTCCAAGGGCAGAGACCTTGTCCAGTAGTCAAGGTCCAGTAGTCAATGTCTTGCCCTGTTTGACAGTAATCCCTGCAGCTGATGAAGGAGGCCTACGCTTCCTGAGGAGAGGGGAGTGTAGCAAAAGCATCTTCTCCCGCAACACCAAGAAGTTGCCTGAGCAGAGACCCCTTTCCCTTATTTTGCTTCTCCTGGATTGTGCCCAGCCTGAAGGTTACCCTTGGATCTTTCAACCTGATCCTCTCTCTAAGGTACAGTGTGAAGTGAATTTCTGTTATAAAAAAGACCCCTGTGTAAAATGGACTGGCTTTCCAAAAACCCACTCACTGAGAAAAACAAAGTAGTGATCTATGCCATGTTGTCTTCCTACAGAACAGAGAGAAAATGCCTTTCCTAGGACAAGATGACATGCTGCCTCTACTTGAGCAGAGAGGCCAGTCCTCCCCAAGTTAAATGGATTTTCCATCTAGAACAAATGCAGCTTGCTTAAACCCAATCCAGGTAGCAACGAAAGGTACAGCATAACCAACAGAGTAGAGCCCCAAAAAGAGGGCATTAAAACGATGGCCTCCCACAAAAACCATCTCCAGATAACATGACTGGATATCCCTTCCTGTCTAGCAACAAGTGGAAAAGGAGCCTTGCAGCCCCTCCAACTTCATCTCAGGGTGAACTCTCCTATGTCCCATGCACCAAATGTTCCTGTGGCCACAGCTTCACAAACTAACTGGAACATGAATAAAGTGTCAGATGAGGTAGTATCATTGAATTCTGGGAAAAGACCTGAGCAACTGGTGCTGTTGGCAGTGCCATGTTTCTGAATTTAAAGAAGCAGCTCTAACCTCCAGCCATTCTGGTGCCTTCATCTTTGCCACAGCTTCCTATCTGACATTTCCTGGAATCCAGATGATCCTTTGTTCATAGGTGGCCATAGTGGCCAATCCTGACATATGTCCTCTCTATGATCCATACTCAACCAATCAGCCCAATAAGAGGTAGATAAATATTCTTAGGTAGAGAAAATTCCAACATCACTGCTGACAAGGGTACCATATTTGTGAAGGAGAGAGGATGCCCATGATCATCAGCAATAGACTGTGACTCCCCTCCAGTCCTTAGGTGTCCATCTCCTCCCTAATCTCCTACTCTGTCTGAAATGAGTGCGCTGCTTATTACTACAAGTACCACCACAAGAACTCAACCTGTGACTACAACCGAGTCAATCTAAATGTGTGAATCAGAGAATCAGATTTTGGGTCAACCAAGTGTTCTTCCAAAACATACACTGAATCCTGGGTCAATCTCAAGTGTAACTGCCCAGTGCAACCACGTGTCCCTCTCAGAGCAGGTGTGCTCTGCCAAAGCAGGGAAAATAGCTCCACTGATTTTCCCCAAAGTGACTCCAAAGACATCTGACTTACATGAACAGCAGACTCCAGGAGAACAGCAAAGTTCTTTAAAAACCATTCTCTAAGAAATGTGGCTTTGGGTCAGAGATCATCAGAGAAACGAAGGATAACAAAATTTGACTTGGAATCATCAATGTCATCCCTGCTCTCAGGGACCAGTAAACATGATTTCCACCCAGAAATGAGGGAGTCATCTAGAGGAAAAGTCTTATTCACTCTATTTTGACTTCTTTAAATACTCACTTTCCTGGGAAAGTATTAGCTTTTCAAAAATGTGCAATGCCATATATATGGTGGAGATTTTCAAAGAAATAGCCAAAATTCTTTACTTGTCCAGGGGACCACCATGGTCCCATTTTATTCCTCACATTTTGCTCCTGAACATAGCACTTTCCACTGGGTCTTTGTCATTGGGGTTCCATTTAGCAGGTCAGGAATCTAAAGTGAGGATTTCTTTGTGGACAAGTTGATACAGAACAAGCATGAAGAAGTCACAGCCCACAGCCATAGCTCTCCATGGAAATAAACTTGGAGACAAAACCCCAGACAACAGGATGAGTTTCCTCTCAGTCAGCATGTTTCCTGATCATGTTTTTCTATTCCACTCTTTATGGCCATTCCTTATTCCACTGAACCTCTGTCTATTTCATCACCAATTACTGAAAGACTATTGTCGCTGCTCATTCATGGTATGAGTAGTGCTGTTTATCCTCCAAAACAAAAGCATTCATTCCAGTATGAGTTCTCTGTCTCCTGCTGTTCATTTCCTATTTTTATTTATGTTTAAGAAACTTAGAGAAAAGGAGGCTAGAAAGTAAGACATAAACTGTGAATCCTGTGTAAGAATGCATCCAATTTCTAGAAAAACAAAAAGTGGAATTCTTCTCCAAGGAGGTATTAGTTCAACATACAGACTTGTAGTAAGATCTGGGTTGGACTGCTACATAAAGTGAAGGTCCCCAACCACAGAGGAAGATTTCCCTAGGACAATGAAGACAAGGGCCAGATTTATTGACCTTGATAACTTGAATTCATAATACAAAGTGGTCACATAAAAAAGATAGATAAAACAATTAAATAAATTATGACATAATGAGAATTGGTGACTGAGCACAATGCCGACTCAGGGTCATGGGGAAGCCAAGTTGGAAACTAGGAAATCGGGAACAGGTATCAGTTACTCAAGCCAAGGAGATTCCAAAACCTTAGGCAAGGGTCAAAGACGGAACAAAACAAGGGAACCACCCAAAGTGATGGGAGTTGTAGGTGCATAAGGCCTCTCCTGGAAGAGGTTTGAGCACCAAGTTTGGGGTTAAAACTAATTTAGTTAATGTCCCAGAGCCACGGTTCATAAACTGCATGATCCTTGTTAGGTCACTTACTCTCAGATTCATTTCCATGACATTAATTCAGTTCCCTCTTTTGAAAAATGCTAATAGGAGTGGATATTGAAAAATAATCTGAATTTCCATGCTTACTTCATTTAACACTATGCATGATATGTAATAAATACATTATATTAATTTTATTATTAGTTTAATCCTTTGAAAAGTAACTATGCATCAGATACTATCATGAGATCTTGGCACATGATAATTTTTTTACTTCTCTGGGATCAGTACCATTTTTCTCTCCCAAATTGTCTTGATAGGATTATCCTCAAACATTGCTGGCTTAAATCATAGGTTTCCCCAATCTGCCTGAACTTTATGCTTTTACACCAAAATTCCATCTCCCTGGAAACTGTTCTGGGAAAACAGGAATGATTCAGAACCCTGGTAAAAAAAACTCCATTATTCAACCAAATTTTATTAAGCCATTGATTTGAACAAAGAAGTCTGCTTGAGTATCCCACTCAGCATCTGAAACTCAGCCTCCATGCAGCTCCTATTCTCATTATCCCAGGAGACTAGGGAGTGGGGTCCTTGTAGGCAGCAGGATTTCCTTTATTCCCCAGAAGACCTGAGTGTTGCAGGTGGAATTGTAGAATCTCTTCAGGTGGTGGCATATTCAGACACAGGAGAGAAGAAAGGAGCATATGTGTGTTGAAAGTCAAAAAGTCAAAGTATTTCTAGGTTGTACAACAGGTATGATATCCCACCACTCTGGCTTTCAAAACCAGCCATTTCATTTATTTTGTAGTGCCTTATTGTATCTTCTCAGGTAGCGATTCTCCCCTCTCCCAGTAGTCCTCACATGGTAGTGACCAGGATTTACATGACCATCCCCTTTTTGGCCACAGTTGATGAATCAAGGGCAAGGATCTTACTCATTCAAATGTCCAATCAAGGGATGGAAAGAGAGAGAGAGAAAACCATTAGTGCTGAGTCCCATCCAGGGCAGCTCTGTAGTTGGAAGACATAACCATTTAATTGCTCTACATCCTGGAATCACCCAGGTTTCTTTCCATTTCAGATTATTGATGCCCCTCTCCTATACCAGTAAGCAATTGAACATCCTTTTTAAATTCTTTTCTGCTTTTCTTAAGCTCACCAGGTTCAGATTTGATCACTCTAAATAACATAGATACACATATTTGGTACTAAACAGACTTTCTACCTGAGTTTTCTGAACACAGGAGTCCTTTATTCTTTTTTTTTTTTTTAGAAATATTAACATTGTATTTTATTTTGTATCTTAACTTCTGTAACAAATAGATATTCTTTATTCTTAATCACCTTTATCTCACCAGTGCTGGTAAAGTCCTGGTAATGGAACAAGTGTGTAGTAAATAGTAGAAGGACAGATAAATACATAAATAAAATATATATAAGCTAAATGCAAAATTTTTCTTTTACATGTTTATCTTCACTCGAAAGAGGAAAGATGTATAGTTTTCAATTGATTGTAAAATGAATCTTAAGTCACCAGAAGTTTGGTGAACACTTACTTAGAAAGTAATTAGATGAAGACCTGAGATCAAGGGTTCCAAAATTATTTGCTAATGATCTTAAGTGGAGGAGACCTGTGTGAATCCAAGCCTGTGTTGGAAATCTCCAGCTCTGAAAGCCAGGGCAGGGGTGAGGGAGCTGAATAAACTTCTAGGAACTCTGGATTTGTCCAAAATACCACGAAACAATCATCTGGCCTCCCAGATAAACAGTGAAACTTGTCTGTCTTTGGGCATCATTTTAAAAGGGCTGTTAGGACAATGACTTGGGAGAGGAGTCAAAAAATGTGCTTTCTTGTCTAGGCTTAAAACCCACTGAAATAGAGCTAGAAATAGGGTCGAGGGAGATGAACATATTTTCTCCTATGCTGTTAAAAGCTGAGCAGGTTGCTATGGCTAATTGCATAGGAATAGTGAGTTTCCTAAAAACCTGCCCAGAATTAGGCAGCCTTGCTCAAACTATCCAAGCAGCTCGAGACCCAGGCGAGGCATTTACAACCGTCAGGCATAACAGACCAGGCCTCCTCCATTGATGGGCGTGTTCCAAAAGGAGAAAAGAGGGACAGACTGGATCGAACCTCTGACATGTTCTTCTATAAGTGACCTACAACATGCATGGACTGTCAAAACTGGTTAAAAGACAGGATGGTCACACTAACAGCTTCCCTCCATATGGAAACAAGAAGCACAGGAAAGGAAGTTCCTCATGAAAATACTGTTATTGCTATGAGGATATTATTTGAGACAGAAAGAGGTTTGGGAGAAAAATCATGAAGGCTTTAAAATAAAACAGAGTTAGAATCACATCATAATTATGCCACTTGACTCTTCTTTCCGTATTTTTATTGGTGCATTATAGTTGTATGTAATGATGGGATTTGTTGTGACACAGT
Source organism: Glaucomys volans (assembly GCA_020662805.1). Lineage (NCBI taxonomy): Eukaryota > Metazoa > Chordata > Mammalia > Rodentia > Sciuridae > Glaucomys > Glaucomys volans. The sequence continues at coordinate 575,475 of JAJEJO010000669.1, read as the reverse complement.
TGTACTATGCCACTTAAATCCTAATCGACTTGTCTGACTTCCCTGAGTACAGCTTGCACATGCGTAGAAGCAATTCTGTCTACTCCCTTACATTGATTTTGAGAACACAGCATGTGATAACGCAAATAATGTGCCAAACATGATTTCTGCCACAGTATTCAAATACAACCATTGCAAAATAAATATAAAGAAACTACAGTATTGAGAAGGTTATGGCAGAACAAAGAGAAAAACAGAAACCCAGTGTCTTATCAAAGTTGCTGCTAATGACACCTAACATGGAACAAGAGTTTATTAATGCCAGGCACTGGGTCACAAAATGTACACTCCTTGCCTTACTTGATAGAGATCAAAACCATAGGTCATAATTTTTGATATCCACACAGAAATCAAAACTGAGGATTGGAATGGCTACACAGTCTAAGATCAATGGAGCACTTGGGCAGGAAATTCACACCCACGTAGCTTGGGTTCAGAGATGGCATCCTCTACTACGATGGCCTATTGCTCTCCCATTCTGAGGGAGCAAAGAAAAGACACATGAATGAATGGATTGGGGAATCTTCATGGAGCAAAACAACCAGCAGTACCATTGGTGTTAACTCAGGCACAGAGATATAGTCAATCTGAGGTGTCCCCTTGAGTGATTTAAGGTATTTAAGTGATACCTAAATAACTAGTAAACGACATTTCTGGGTGTTAGCATTTGAAACAAGAGACAGAGTAACAGTAGAATTACACCAATAGTTTTCCTGGTTCTCCACTTTATAGACGGTAAATCATGGGCCTTCTCAGCCTCCCTTTTCCTTTCTTGAACCAATTTCCATAATAACACCCCCCCACACACACACACACATGCATGTGTACACACACGTATCAAACTGGTGCTACTCAGAAGAACCCTGTCTAACACAGACACTGAGGAAACTTCATTATCTCTGCACTTTTGCCCAGGCTGTCTGAATTTCCACATGAAAGTTTCCTTTCCGCTTTGACCCTGCAAGGCCGCACACCTGCAATGATGTATTGAACTCTGTACATTGAAAGAACTCAACAAATAGCTCCAAGAATAAAAATTCAGGTGAGAGCAAAGACTGATTCATAATGGAAAAGTTCAAAGGTGATGAATTACAAAGGTATTTCAAACTTGGTCATGAGACAAGAAAAAGAAGATCTGATTGCAATCTGTACATAGGTAAAAGTCTGAAAGAGAAGAATGTGTGGAATGCATTAAACTAGTTCTTTTTGCTCTCTTTACATTTTTATTTTTAAGTTGCATTTAGGAAGCTGGGATAAATCCCGGAAGAGACCACAGAGGGACTAGAATGTGAAAATGCCTTCAGATATTGAGGGCCAGACCCAGAGCTAAGATTTGGCAAGAGTCCCATGGAGGGAAAAGAATAATGATTAAAAGGCTGGGAAAATATCCCTCCGTTTTCTCTTAAGGATTTTGTCATGTTCAAGCTGGATAAAGAAGGCTAAGTCCTAAGTCAATAGCAGGCTTATGTAAATAGTGCTTTGTTGGCAGGGGTGGGGAAAGAAGAAGGGCGAAGGCATCCTTGAAGTTACTCTGTTCCCACTGAGAGAGCAGGCTTAAGTGGCAGAAAGTAAGATTGAGTATAATATCCAGTTTAGTAAACTAGTATGAATTCATTATTATGGGACTCAGGGAAATTTTAAGGCAAGTGTTTCTCTTGGGTCTATCTGGAAAGAGAGGGATGGAAAACCTCGAGCAAACAGATCAACGTAGACTTAAGGGTCTACCTAATGCTTGACATCATATTATTTGTTCAGGGATAATAATGATCTTTGTGTGGAGATTCAATTTCTGCATAGTGAAGTGGGAAATATGGGAGAAATCTCAATGTACAAAAGGTACAGCAATACCCTCAGCCCTGCACTAAAATTGGTGTTTTCTAAGCCTGCCATTATCAAATAGGGGGCTAGTCAGTCAGTGCAGAGCTAAGTAAACACCACAGCTGAAATGAAGGGTTCTCAGGCTGAGGGCAAGTGGTGCTGTTGAATTTCTATGTGTAGGAGATTGTATTATTTATTCAAAAAGTTCACCAACCTCTTTCTTGCCCACCCATAGAAGGTTCCCTGGTTATCTCTTCTATAGAAGAAAATTTTCCATGTGGTTAATGCCAAATTTGGCCACATTACTGCCTTGATCAATGGAGTGTCTCATTCACATGAGCACAATCTTTAAGATTTGTCATTTTTTTTCTACCACTTCTCTTTTTTCTCTGCCACAAGAAAAACTCACAATTAGAGGCTCTTTCTTAAACCTGGACCCAAAAAATGAAAAACACATACTGAGCACAACCACAATCAACCTCCAATCTCTAAGTATCTGGAGCAAGGAACAGACTTTGTTGTTTCTAACCACTGAGATTTTATAACTTTAAATTTCTCCATGTCTTTGAAATAGACCTATCCAGAGCTTCAGGGGCAGAAAGAAATCTAATTTTGGAAAGTTGATTGTATGGAAAGCTGAGCAAGTACATTTTAAATAGTAAAAACAAAATATACTAGAGGCTAATAGAGCTTAAAGGTTCCTCCCATTCTTTTTTACCAAAACAGCACCCAGAACCCAGTCGAGAGTCGCCTTGATTTCTGGATGCTGTCATGCATAGTTACTTAGGAGTTTTACTCCAATGAGATCATGACGTCTCTGTCTGCTTCTATATCAAGCTCATCACTTAACTCACTAACCATCTACCTCCAACAATTCACCAAGTCCCCATCTCAATTTCTGAATCTGTCACAAAATGGGCTAGTGTTTGGAGCTGTTGATAATGGAATAACCGATAAATCTAGAGTTGGTGGAGTAGATACTGAGGTGGAAAGTGCCCAGGTGGTAGGACCGTGGTTACACAGAGGACCTCTGCCCTAGTATCTGGACTTTCATAGCCAGCCTCTCCTCTCTCACACTGCCACAGTGTCACTACTTCTGTCACCTCCACACAAATAGTAAAATATGAAGCTGCTAATATGCTGCCTTCTTGATCAAGAGGAATTTTTAACCGAAAATCAGGGAGGGAAGTATCGCTTCATGGGGCGAGTAGGAGCCCTAATACATATTACATTATTTTCAGTGGGTCATTGAGTAGACTCAAAATTCCAAACGACAATTTAGAAGTAATTTTAAACAAAAAATATGCTATGTTTTACACAAAAGAATATTGAATAATAACTAGATATTAGATTTGTCTGCTTTCTTAGTCCCTGGTTGGTGATATTTTTCTTCCTAAATAATATCAATGATTTAAACAGGATTTCTATACAGTAGATATTCAGATGTTGGAGGGAGAGTTCATTATTCATAATCAAACATGTGTACAGCACCTGGTCATTTCCTTCAGCTGGAGGTGACCACCTCTTCTCTGTTGCTTTTATCTTGAGATGCCAAAAGTAGTGAAATTTAGTGATAGTTACTCCTTTCTCATGTAGGACCCAGGTACTTAAAATTCTAATATTCTCTAAGAGACATATTACAAATTAAAAGCAAGTGAAACTTTTTTAGATACAGTACAAAATAGAGATGTCCTTCTTTTGTTTTAAAAATATCTCAAATGACTGGAATGGACCTTCATTTTGCTACAGTACATATACCTCAAGACTTACCCTTACATGCATTAGGTCATAGGACGAAAATGTATCTTGAGGGGTGTCCAAGAGGCAGAATTATCCAAGTGGCTTCTAGCATCCAACATGAATAGTAATAATCAAGCTCACCAATGTAAATCAAGATATTAGAGAGCCTAACATATAAGAAATTCTAATCATATAAGTCAGAACAAAGTAGGTTTTGCTTCCACAAAAAAGACCCCAAATCTCAGTTACTTAAAGCAACAAAAAATTTGGTTTTTGTTCACAAACCATGCCGGTTTGGCAAGGATCTGTGCCTGACTTAATCAGCACTCAGACTTTTGGGCATAGTGTTGCCAACACGGAAGTTCACCCGAGTCCACATCAGAGAAAAGAGCACTATGAAGAATCACATCTCAGCTTTTAAGTTATTTTTCCCAACAGAGGTATTACAATGACCTAGGTAAGTGACCTGGTCATGTGTCAATTGGAATGCATCCAGGGACTAACATGATCATGTGCCCAAAGGAAGGGAGCCAAAGGTCATGTTGAGAAGAACCAGGTGCCATCATACCCACAGACACCATCCAGTGGTTTGAGGGCACTACACAATTCTTAGTCTAAACTTCATGTGGTTTATATCAACGTTCCACTTAGGTTATAATCGCTCTGCTTGATCTTCATTTACTTATTACTAGATATACATTTTTTGCTGATTAATTGATTTTTGAATAAAACACCTCTTTGATTCAGATACTATAGGAGGCATTAGAGAGTTAAACAGCTTCTGTTTTCAATCTGCTCAACATTTTAGGTAATTTCAAGTTTCTCTGAGTAAATCTAATACATCCAACTCAGAACGAGAGGAAAAGGTAGTTTGGACAGGCTATCTGAAAGAGTCAACCTCATAGTGAACGTGCACAACATGAATAAGTGTTACAAAGTCATCTAGGTGGAGAAATGACATAAGCATCTAGTTTCAGACCAGCAAAATACGTATATTTTGCTAGTTTTCCCTTGCTGTGAAAAAACGCCTGAAAAAATAAATTTTATAGGACAAAAGTTTACTGTGTCATAGTATCAAGAAATTATTCCATAGTGACTTGGCCTTGTTTCTTTGGGCCTGTGGTAATGTAAAATATCATGGTGCAGAGGATGTGCTGGACAAAGCTGATTAAGTCATAGTAACTAGGAAACAGAAAAAGGAATGGGCCAGAAACCCAATGTCCTCTTCAAGAGCATGTGCCCCATGACTTGACTTCCTCCCACTCACCCCACCTCTTAAAAATTCCACCGCTTCCCAATAACACAACAGACTGGCCACCAAGCCAGGAACACATGACCTTTGGGAGACATCTAAGACCCAAACCAAACAGGATTTTAGACGCTTCTGGTAGGCTGATTCTTGGAGGTTTTCATACAATTCAGTTTTGTCTCAAGTAAATTTGAAAGAATTTGAAAATGTGCAAAGCCCTATTTCCTATTTTAAACCTTGGAGATCTGGGTTTGTCACCAACATGCACAGGAAACACACAGATGGTAAACATTGTCACAGAACTGCATCTCTGAAAGAAAAGCAGATGACGTTTTGCAGTAGGTTTTGATATGCACAGAGGTTCACCACGGAGTGCAAAGCAAATCCTTCTGGAGAACTCAGAGCCTGCCCTGAGGCCTTGAAAGAACTTTCTTCTTCTTTCAATATTTCTTGCTTTCCTTGCAACCACTGTCAGAATGTTGAGAAGCCAGATTGCACTCAGAGAAGGAAAGAAAATACAGATGGTTGAAAGTACAAGGAAGGAAATTCGGTAAGGCTTTATTTAAATTATTATTTTGCATTTTAATCTTCTGAATATGGATCTGTCTCCTTTTTACTTCCAGAGTCACACACATCTCTGTTTAAAATAATGGATTAGTACTCCAGAGTGCTATGAAACAAAGCATCTTTCTCTACCAAGGAAATGCACACGTTTGAGAGTGAGTCGGGTGTAGTCAAAAGAATCTGGCTTCCTGAGAGGCTGTACTTTTGCACCAAGGTGTAATCAAAGAAGATTACTTGTGCTTGCTGAATTCTTATTTCCTCAACTATACAATTGAATCAATAATGACATCAGAGACTTATGAGGACTGAATTAGATTAATCAAAGTAGACTGCGTTGCATTTGTAACAATCTCCTCCTTAATACTTTGACACTTACCTTGTCTGAACCCTAAGGAGGAAATAGATTCTTCCACTCTGTTTAACATACATCATATGAACTCTCTGACAATCTGACAAACTTTCATAACGTCTTACTAGTGACCAAATCCTGCATGTATCATGGCTCGTTTTGTGACCTTACCTCTGCCCAGTGTCTGTAAGGACGTGTTTTCATTCCCCACCTTTACACATCATGGCACAGTCATACCAGCTTCAGAGTGACTGTTACCCGACCAAGCTGGGTGAATTGGAAAGCCTAGAATTCAGCTCACGTTCTGACACAGGCTGACTGCTCATGGAAAGTGAGTCTACTGAGTGTCGCAGTCTACACATGCCCTGTGTAATAGGAAGGGATCATAACTTAACTGGCTCACGCATTTGGAAAAAACGCTTTGCAGTGTAAAATATAGACCAATTGTTCAATGCATATTGTCTCTTCTCCTGAAGTTTTTCAGTTTGCTCTCTTCCTGAAGTTTTTCAGTTTGCTTTTAATGTTATTATCTATTTAACGAAATTTGATGGACCAAGTAAATAAATAATAAATTTCCAAGAACTAAAAACTGATAAAAGCAAAAGTATATTTGTAATGTAGGTATGTCTACAACATACACATATAAGTATATATATTACATGAGTCCTTAGCCTCCATTTCACATAGATTTAACTATATTAAATTATATTAAATATCATAATGTACTCATAGTATATTAAATGTACACTATCCACATTTGTTAGTGTGTGTATATATATATACATTTGATATAGTTAAAATAAAACATTTTAGAAATATATACAAATAATGGATTTTGTATGAACATAATAATTTTCATATTATACATCATATTTATAGAATATATCCTTGATAGAGTTTATGTATAACAATATCAATTATGAATATACAATACATATGTGGATGTAAACATACTGATATGCTAAATATGATATACATGATTTATTTTTATACTTTGTAGATATATCAGGCATTTGGCAAAATTATACTTGAACTAGGCAAAGGTTATATAGGCAGCAAAAAAACATTGCTCTACCCTGGAATTACATATTGCTGAAAGGAATGGATAAAACTGGAGGGACCTCTTACTCTTAGGCATTCACATTCATACACATGCACAACACTCACAGGAAGTATTTGGGTGTAGACAAAAATTTCCCTGAATACTTAGAACCTTCCTGGGGTAAACAGGGCCAACATCTAGGCTTTTCCTAACTAAATAGCAGCTAATCTTGGCAATTTGTCCTGCTACAGTCTGACGCCCAAGTTTCTGATGATAAGGACTGAGGGTGTTCGTGATCAGGGTTCATGCCTGATCCCTGCACCTGTGAATATGTTACCTTACAGGAAAAAGGGACTTTGCAGATGTGATGGTGAATATTGAGGTGAGACTATTCTCCTGGCCTACCTGGATGAGTGCAGTGTAATTACAGGAGTCCTTATAGTGGAAACACAGGCAGCAGACTCAGAGAGCAGCCATGCAATGGAAAAGCAGAGGTCAGTGAAGGACCCAGGCAGCCCTAGAAGTCAGGGACTTCATGGAATAGATTCTCCCCTGTTGCATCCAGAAGAGACAGTGCTACCAACCCTGGATTTGCCCTGTAAAACCTTTTCAGGCTTCTGACTTCCAAAACTTTGAGGTGATATATTTCTGTTGCTTTAAGCCACTGTTTGTGACAACCTGCTACAGCAGCAATAGGAAATTAAAGCAGCACTCTTTTCTTCCAGAACAAACACTGCTTGGCCAGAGTCTCAGGTCACAGAAGGTATGAGCCAGAATGGGCTTTATCTCTGTGTTTTGGTCTATCCTGCACAAAAACAGACCTGGCCATTTGTGGCCCAGAGAACTACTGATTTTTCTTCCAATATTTCACAAACTGCCTGTGAGCACACCACTGTTTCCAATTCCACTCCTAGTCACTGTCTCTGGGTCTCAGTGACAGACCTGAGGGGAAATGGCTTAGGGATTCCCTTTGTAACAGACTCTATGTTGTGCATCACATGATCAGCCTCTCTCCTCCTCTCCCACTCAGGGACAGAGAACAGGTCTATTTTATCCACTAACATGTCACCAGTATACACCACAGCATCTGCCTCATGGTGAAATTTAACACACATTTGACTAAAAACCCAACCTTGGGTCAGTGTTCTGCAGACAAGTGCCATCTTGCCTGAGTTCCTCACAGCAGTACCCAACTGCTTCCTCCCAGCCTCCACCACCACCCCTCCATGATACTTCACGAGAGAGGTACCTGAATCCCTGCTCCCCCCAGCTCCCAAATATGCTCGGTTCAGTCAAATTCTAACACTAAACAGATTGGGGGCTGAATCATGAACACCAGAAGTCTGTGTTGAAATCCTGACCCCTGGAACCTGTGAATGGGACCTTATCTTGAAATAAGATCTATGCACATGTAACCAGCTCAAAATGAGGTCAAATTGGATTAAAGTAGATCCTCATTCAATCCTTACAAAAACAGAAATTTGGACATAGACACAAACAAAAGAAATATGGAGAAGGATAAACAAAAGCAGAGAATAAAATTATGCTGCCACAGAGTCAGAGAATCCCTTGGAGAGCTGGTTAGCATCAGGAACTGGGAGAGGGGCATGGCTCCCTCTGAGCCTCCAGAAAGGACCAGCTCTGCTTGATTTTACTATGAGATAACAAACTTGTGTTTTCTTAAGACACCCCATTTGGGGTAATTTGCTACAGTCACCCTAGGAAATTGACAGCTGGGCTAAGGTAATTCCAGGACCTTTGTTGCCTAACTCTAAATCCAGTCATCTATGCTCATGTAATGTGTTCCAACCACCTCTGCACAAAGCCACTCCACTCTTTGTTGATTTAGGTTGACAAAGATGGATCTATTTTTGCCATTCCAGCAGGAGGGGGACAGTCTGCACACTCCCCTGATGGGCAGAGTTCCCACCGGGGGAACCTGCAATCGTTGACATCATCTGGTTATAAAGTGAAAGTTAATGTGTTATCACAGCGGTGTTCATGTTAACTACTGATTTGTTTTCTCATTTGCGTAAACACAAACTGAGCTATCTGTGAAGCTAAGGGAAGAAGCCTCATCAGGGAGTTTTATAGGTTGCATAAGTGTTTCCGACACCTGGGACTCACTGTACATACATAATCCTACTTCCGAGCTGCTCATTTTCTTCTGTAAACAAAAAGTTCTGAATTGCTTAGCGCCTGGTATTCATCTGAATCCCTCCAGAAAAAAAAGGCTATGTGCATTAAAAAGAAAACCAGCTATCCCCAACCCAGGGGCCTTGGTCTGATGAAAACAGCAGAGTATACAGTGGTCCTACAGCCTGGCAGGTGACAGTGTATCTAAACTATCCCCAGAGTGTCAAAACCAGGTAGCAGCTACAGCAGTACCCAGCGCCAAGGTTGGAAGACATTCATACTGATAAGGACTCTCTGTCAGCCCTGGGCCTTTTGTTTCCCATGCTATCAACTGTAATTAGGTGACAGTGAGATTACCAAATATAAGGATTTTAATCTAGGGAGGAATGACTAACACCCTATGGTAGGGGACCTTACATGTCCCCCAAAGCCTTAGTGATAAAGGCTTAGTGACCATATTGTGGCACTAATAGGAGGTGGTAGACCCTCCACTGGGAATGGCCCAGTGGAAGGAAATTAGGTCACTGGGGGAGAGCCCTTGAAGGGGACACTGGGATCCAGTCATGTTCTCTCTCTTTTTCCTTCCTGGCCATCATGAGGTGAGCAAAGCTCCTCAGCTATGCTCTCCTGCCGTGACGTACTGCACTGCCACGGGCCCAGAGCAACGGAGCCAAGTGGCCATGAACCAAAACCTCTGAAACTGAGCTGATGTAAATCTTTTCTTCCTTATAAGTTGATTTCTCCGGTGTTTTATCGCAGAGATGGACTACCACAGGAAAATTTATATTAAGAAGTGAAATTGCTGCTGAGACCACATGATGTTGTGGTTCAGAAGCCTTTGTAATTGATTTCTGGGAGCAATTTGGAAACTTTGGAGATGTAGGTTACTGAAGGGCCAGAATGCTGTAAGTGGAATGAGATGGCTGATTCTCGTGAGGGCTGAGAAGAAAAGATTGCTGCTGGAAATGGAGACAGCAAAGACTGTTATTGAGGTTTCAGATGGGAATGAGGATTCTATGGGAAGTTGCATGAGAGTCCAAGCATGTTCCATTCTGGCAAATACATTTATATCTTGTCCATAACCTGAGACTTTGCGTTAGGCAATTTAAAACTGATGGACTCATTTATCTGATGGAGGAAATTTTGAGGAATTAAAACATTCAGGCATTCAGGTATCAGGTATTCCTGGAGGTTTTTATCCAGATTTACAGAGAGAATTAAGCTCTTAAAACTTGCAGTATGTCCACAAAAGGAGCATGTCTAAAGGCACTGGTGAAGGAAAGGTGTGGTTGCTAAAGAGATTGACACTGTTAAAAAGAAGACTAATACTTTACATCTGAACAGTAGGGAAGAAAAATCCTTGAGGACATTTCAGTAATCAGCAAGAACACATCAATCCAAGGATCAAGGGTGTAAAATTGTAAATTCTTTTAAATTCATTGCTTTGAGAAAGGGACTCCAAGGTACCTTGCTTTTATAAGACTGCCTAGGGAATTGTCTCCCTGTATTCAGGCATCAGGGCATTCAGATGCCACTGCAATCTTGGTTCAAGGGAGACACAGCACAGTTCATGCTGGCAGCAAATCATCTACATGATGCTAATTTTTCATGCAAACAGAATGTGAGACTTATAAAGTCATGGAGGTTTTCAATGAGAATTCAAAGGAACACCTTGTAGACCCATCAGTGTTTGGCAGTGTTTGTGTCCCTGTAAGTGTCCCTTGATGGGATAAAGCATGAACTGTTGAGGGTACAGCCAAGGTTGCAATGGAGACCTCAGAAGGTTAGAGATTCCAGGAATGTGGAGCATCTGCTGAGGGAAGCTGTGGGCAAGGAGAAGAGCCAGCCTAAGAAAGCAGCAATGTGGATTGCATCCCACAAAGCTATAGGGAAGGAGCTACCCAAGCCCTTCAGAGGTTACAACATACCACCTTATTCCTGGGATGCCAGAATGGAGGGATAGGATTGACGTTTGTTCTACTGAGTCCTAGTCTTGCTTTGGTCCAATTCCTCCTTATTATTTTCTCATTCCTTTCTTCTGGAATGGGATTATTTACCTTGTGTCATTATATCATAGAAGTACGTAATTTTAGTTTTGATTTTTAACAAGGGCTCATAGCTGAGTGACCTTAAATGTCGGAGAAAACTTTGGATTTGGAATGTTGAGAAATATTGATACTCTGAAGACTCTGAAGACTCTGAAGACTTTGGGGATTCTAGTAAATGGACTAAATTCATTTTGCATTTTGAAATAGGCTTGAGCCTTTAGGACCAGAGTCAGAAGATTATGATTTGGAGTTTAAATGTGCCCTGAAGTGCCAGATGCCAAAGGCTTAGTTGACAGTCTGTGGTGCCATTGGGAGGTAGTGGTACATATAAGAGGGAAAGTCTAGTATAAATCTGTGATGACATTTAGACATGCCATTGAAGGGGATATTTGGATCCTGACTCCTTCCTCTTTCTCTTTGCTTCCAGCTGCTACGAAATGAACAACCTCCTGTACCACATGCTCCCTGCTGTAATTTATTGCCTTGTCATAGGTCTAAAAGCAAGGCAGTCAATCAACCATATTCTGAAACCTCTGAAACCTTGAGCCAAAATAAACCTTTTTCTGTTATAAGTTTATTATCTCAAGTATTTTTGCTATAGCAACATAAAAAATAACTAACATAAATAAGCTACAAATCTTGAGAAATTAGGGAAGGTATTATTTCCCAAAGTTAAAATAACATTTTTTAGGCCATAGAGACTCTGGGATAAACCTAATATTCTGTTTCTGTAAATAGTCAAGTCAAACTTTTAGTTAGTCCAATTTTTAGTCAAGATAATTTTAGAATGTCTTCACTTAGTATGAGTAGGATACTAGATATAGCTAAAGAGTATGAAATGTTCATCTTCTCAAGTCAATGACACTCTAATGCACAGCCTTTAATTTCATAAGAGCTGCTTTGGAATAAGCTGAGAATTAGAGTTTGAGTTTTTTCTGCTACTATAACAAAATACTATAAACTAGTCCCTCTGGAGACCACATGAATTCATTTCTCTCATATTTCTGGAGACTAGGGATTCTACGATCATGGTGCTTTTGAAATAGACTTGAGCTTTTAGGACCAGAGTCAGAAGATTATGATTTGGAATTTAAATGTGCCCTGATTTTCATTGTAGACTTGTAAGAGAATTTATTTTATATATGTCCTCAGTGTAAATCTCTCATCTGCTATTTGATTTTTAAAAATGAATAATTGTCCCTAAAATCTTCAACTTTCTCTGTTACATCCTAGAGTCTGTCTTTGAATATATGGGCAAAGTACACCCATAACCTCTCTGTCTCTCTGTCCTCACTCAAGCACATGCATTTTCTAGTTTGCTGGATGATATCTTAAGAGAGGAAGAGAGCATTCAAGAGAAAGCAGAATGGAGGGAAAATGGTGGAAAGAAGGGAGGGGTGATGGGAAGGAAAGAAAGAAAAAATAAAGAAAGAGAAAGAAAGAAAGATCATAATTAGCAAAGCTGCTACAAACATTCATACACATGTTTTTGTGCAAACATGTGCTTTCATTTTTATTGGATGTATGCCTGGAGATGGAATTACTGGATCCGATGGTGATTTTGTATGTAGCAGTTCCAGAGACTCCCAAACTACCTTGCAAATCATTTGAACCATTTTACCTTTGCCGCAGCAATGCTTGACCACAAGTATTCCAGCTTGACCACATCTTCATGAATACTTGTCTGTCTTTTGACATCTTAGTAGCTATGAAGTTATATTTCATTGTAATTTTTATTTGAATTTTTCTAATGATGAGTGATGTTAAATATACTTCATGTGCTTATTGAACATTTGCTAATGTAGTTTGGGGAAATGGCTATCCAAATAATTTGCCTATCATCTAATTCATTTATGGTTTTCATTATAGACTTGTAAGAAACTTTATTTTATATATGTCCTCAGTGTAAATCTCTCATTTGCTATATGATTTTTAGAAATTTTCTGCCATTTTATGATTTGTCTTTCACTTTCTTGATGGTATTGTTTATAGAAGGAGAGTTTTCATGTAGTCCAACTCAACTGTTGTGACTTTGATGTTAATACCTAACAAACCATAGCTTAATCCAAAGATTTACTTCCATGACTCTCCTAAGAGTTCTGTGATTTCACTTATTACATTTGGGTTCATGATTATTTTTGTTGTCGTTGCTAATTTTTCTGTGTGAAAAGAGGAAAATATTCAACCTTTTTTTTAAAAAAAAAAACTTCTCTCTATTGAATTGTCTTGGCTTTCATGTTGAAAGTCACTTAGTTTGTAATTATGTACAGTCTAATAAATATCCTCTTAGTTATTTAAATATAGTTTTCCTTAGTCCTTGAATATGTATATGGTAGCTGTTCGGAAGTGTTTGCCTACTAGTCCAGCCATCTAGACCCCTTGAAGGCAGTTTTATTGCTTCCTGTTGTCTTTATTGCTTCCTGTTGTCTTTTTTCTTTTTGCTTGCTAGCTAGCTTCTTTGCTTTCCAGCTTATTAACCACGCCCTCCTATTTCTTGCACGTCTCACAATTTTGAGGAAACTTTAGGCATTTCAGCACTCCAGATATTGATTTCTTTTCCATACAGGTCATCTGTTTATTTGTTCAGTAGCATAAATGAACTAATTCTGAAAAGTCCATTCCTCCCAGAGAATGCAGTCCCTGATGGCCTGAGCAGTTTTATTTTCCTTGTTTTTGTATTTGATCCTGGATGCTGAATAGTCTGGCATAAGTAATTTGCTGGTCATGGGTTGTTTTTTTCCCACTTAATAAGTAAGATTTTACTCTTTGCATTAATTAGATGTCTTCAGGGCTTCAAGACTGATATCAAAGTTTAGGTTTAACATTTTTATTCCATATTAAGTCAAGTAGTTGTAAAACCATTGTTTGAAATGAAATTAGATTCCCCACTTCACCAACTTCCTTTTGGGTCCTTGTTTCACATATGTGAAGAATAAAATCCACAGAAAATAATGGAATGCAATAGTAAATGGAGTAAGACTTATTTGAGTGACAAGAGAAAAGATAGAGTTCCTGCAATACAGGAGCAGACGTGATAAACAGATACCGTGGGGTGTGCTAGCTCAGGGGTGTATATAGTTTTTGGCTATGAAATGTATTGAAAAATAGCAAGTCTGGTGACTGTGGCCTTTAGCTTTGAGTTTTAATCCTTCCTGTAACTCCCATTTGGGTTCACCTAAACCTTTGACTGGAATGTTCCCACCAGGTAAGCCTTATGGTCTTTGCATTTGAATAAGAACTTAATTGGGGGTCATTATCTTGATTGCCTGACCTTTGACTATCTACTGTTATCCAATAGTAAGTAACTTGGAGTTTTCATCAGTAATCACTCCTGAGATGAAATTTGCATGTCTTTCTGACTCCCAGAAATAAGTGCAATTTTAGTTTCTTGCATGGGTTCCAATGAGCCTTTCCTGGGCCAGTGTAGCTTTTTATTCAGTTAGTATTTGGTCAGAGATTGTATTGGAGCCCATTGTGCCATAGAGAGTTTTCTCCCATGTTGATAGGGGGCTGTCCATGCAACTCAGGGATGCTTTTGAGTCTATCCCACATCTTGCAATGATCCTTCCTGAGTCAGTGCAGTGAACTCATGTTCAGACTTTCTGCTTCTCGGTGTTGACATTAAGCCAAGAAAGGTCCTTCTTGGCTGTCTTCTTCCTTCTCTCTATTAAACTTCTGGCTGGTGTGCTGCTTTGCTTGGATCATAGCACTAACAGCCTGCTCTTAATTGTGCTCCACCAAGCTCTGCATTGTTTTTGACAATGCCCTTAGGCATGGAGTTCTCCAAGCTATGTTATAAATAAAGTTTAGAAGTCCCCTAAGGCAGAGCTGTGAAACTCTGCAAGAATGTTAGCCAACTGCAAACCTAGAGACAGCAGAGTGCACTAAGACCACTCTCTCTTCTGACATGGATCACCAGGCCCTGGGGCTCCCCAAACCACTGTCAGGTTATGAAATTACAACAGAGAAACTCAAAATCTGTTGAAAGCTTTTATATTTTCAGGATTACAGTTTATTACAGGGAAGGGATTCAGATTAAAATCAGTCAAGGAAGGAGACACATATGGCAGAATCCAGGAAGAGAATCATTATCATGGTCTCCATTGTCCTCATGAGGTGTCCAAAGCTGCAGACACCTCATTTTCCAGGCCCGAATTTGTAACAATACACACTGATGTCTGGAAGAAAACTGTAGAAACAGACTTTATTTGTTCTATTGTCATTTTATGTCTGGATTTTAAAGAGTAATTTGATGCGAAGCAAGACCTTCGTGTTATGGGAAGGAATATTAAAGCCCCAATAGATGCTACGACTTGTCAAATCAGACCCCAAGCATGGTGACTGGTTGAAACTAAGGTCCTATTCTCTTGGTCCTGTTTGAGCACTACAGCATTAGAGGCCAGTCCAGAGTGCTTTGTGTAGTTTGGATAAAATGCATTCGTGTGAAAATATTTTCATTTTTCAGGACCCTTGGAACTTTTTTAAAGATAGCTCCCTTGTCTATCACTATACTCCTTACTGTACCCATGTGTTGGGTTAAACACTAATCCCAGCCTAGGAAAATGTGCAGCAAGATGAGATATCTAAAGAATGTAATCATGAAGGAAATGGAGAAGGGAGGCTGACCACTGCCTTTATTTCCAATCTTTAGGTGAGGATCTAAACAGAGGGACTCATAGACAGCTGAGGAAATCCACCTACAAAGCCACCATGCAATCCTCCCTACATGTTCCCTTGCATGTAGGCACAAGGTAGCTCTCCACTGGATCCCAGCCCACAGCCACAGAGGAGAGAGTGGGTAATAAAATATCCAAAATCTCTCCATTGGGTCCTCCGAGTTCTTTCTTCGACATCAGTAAACAGCATGTTGGGTTTTTGCAGCCCCAGCCCCTGCGGTTGAGTACTAGGCATTCAGGTTTTCAGTTTTTATGTTCACATTTCTCATTTTCTTGAACTTTACCTGGTCAGAACCCAGTTCAGATATGAGAATCCTGGAGCGCACAGAAGATGGTGAATTTCCTAGCGTTTTCTGGCTTGTTAGCAGAGTTTAGCCCAGAAGCCATGACTTCTGATGTTTAGTCCAGGCCTCTTTCCAATGTGCCTCTCTATACTCAATGTCATTTCTGTCATAGTCAGAGGAGTTTTCCTGCCCTCCTATTTTAAGCATCAGCATGTGAAACTGCAGCCCCTCTAGCTAATTATTCCTCTCATAGGTCCTCAGCTTGATGCAGTGTCAGGGCCCTCTGTCACCCTTCATTTTCTTATGTATTAAATATGACCATGCAGTTATAACTCGACCTTCATTTGTCTTAGAAAGTCATGCCTTCACTTTTCCCCTAATTGATATTTATGATGCATTTGACTTTGAATTTTCTGATCTATGAATCTCAGACATGAGAAAAAGATTAAGTATTATTGCCTAGTCAAACTTCTGCAAAGAACCCAGAAAGTCTTGTGTTCATAGCAGGGGCAGAAAGTCAAAAGTTTCCAAGATCTCACTAAAAAAAGTGAGTGCAAAGAGTGAACTCAGGGGCTGGTTCCTTCCCCAGTTCACGAACAGTGATCAGAGGCCAGAAAGTGGCTTAAATAAGGAAAGCAGACAACCTTGTGGAGGAAGATGAGGTTTGTTTGTTCTGTGTAGGATTTATATGAATGATATTTAAATGAACATGCTGGTGAGACAGGGGCAAAGGACAAGTAGTCAGCCTAGATATAAAGATGGGGCCAATTAGCAAAGAAAAAGAAATGGGATGCTAACACCTTCAGAGCACTCCTCCCTCAATGGGTTGCCTACACCTCTGGGGAATTGCTCTCCCAACACAAGGAATTGATAATGAGTACCCCTAGGCTGCTGTTTTCCTGCCTTTGGGCAATAGAGAGGCGTTATGGTGTGGATGTGAGGTGTTCCCCAAAAGCTCAGGTGTGAGAGGATGTGAGAGAGTTCAGAGGGAAAATGATTGAGTCATGAGAGCCTGAACCCAATCGGTGAATTAATATCCTGATGGGATTAACTAAGTGGTAACTGGAGGCAGGGAGGGAGTGGATGGAGGAGGTGGATCATTGGGGGTAGGCCTTTGGGGTATATATTTTGTATCTGGCAAGTGGAGTCTTTTTCTCTCTGCTTCCTGATCTGCATGTGAGCTGCTTCCCTCTGCCACACTCTTCTGTCATGATGTTCTGACTCACCTTGAGACCCAAGGAATGGGGCCAGCTGTCTATGGACTGAGAACTCTGAAATCATGAGTTCCAAATAAACTTTCCTCCTCTATAGTTGTTCTGATCATGGCTTTTAGTCACAGCAGCAAAACAGCTGATGAAAACATCAAGGTAGAAAGAGGAGGTAGGGATAGGGAAAGGGAAAGGAAATCTGAGATCTATAAAGTGGCAAGACACATCCCTTCCTGCAGATACCCAGTGCTGGGTCCCCTTCTCTCTAAAGAAGTCTATCTCTGTCTCTCTTTCTTAAATAAAAATTGCTTTCTACTCTTGCCTTGTCAGTTCTCTGGTGTTTCATCTTCCATGTTGGGGGAAGGAGGATCTGATCCTCACTTCCAAGAGCCGTATCGCTGGAACCAAATTGAATAGGCAAACTTGCTTACACAACAAGGTGGGCATAGCATTGGGTGATTTCTTAAGTGTGAGGGATATTTGTATTGTCATGTTATCTGGATGTTGTTCATTCTCCTACAATGTTCATGTGTTGGAGGCTTGGTTCCCAGGGTGGTAGTATTTGGAGGTTTTATGGAAATTTTTAAGAGGTGGGACCCAGTGCAGACAGAGTTGCTAGGTCATTAATGATGCTGCTCTCAGGTTGAGGTAGCTCTCATAGGACCCCTGGATTCTTGCAATAGCAAGTTGTTGCGAAAGTCCAAGGCCAACCCTTGAGACTCTCTGGCTTCCTGTTATTAATGTGCTCACTAACTTCCCAACATGCTCTTGCTTTTGCCACTAGCCATGAGGTGATGCAGCCAAAGGGTGCCCTTGAAGAGCCTGTACCGTGCCACTTTGAGTCTGTGACCTAAAAGCAAAAAAATAAAACTAAAAAAACCTCTTATTTTTCAAAAGTAGACTGCATCAGTCATTTCATTATAGCATCAAAAACTTACGACTATATCGTGCTTCTTCAAATCCATAGCTACTAAATCCATTTGGCATGTACAGTGCCTCTGTGTCACCTTGGCCCCATCAAGCAAAATAAGTTTCAGGTGGACAGGAGTAGATGTACCACAAAGTTGATAATGATTGGATTCAAAGCTTCTTACTTGCATGGGTTTCTTAAGGCACTCTGGAAGGGACCCTCTGCATGGGTCTACATGATTATATTCTTCTGTAAATTATTTTTTGAAATAAAAGCTTTTAATTGTATGGGGTTAAGTGTCTCAGCTGTAATTTCCTCCCACCATACTTTTTTACATATTCGATGAATTTAAGTAAATTTATGCAGTTTGGGACTCCATTTATCCCACTGTTTGATAACTGCAATTTGGACTGCACTTATCCCACTGTCAACCAAATCCCCAGTGCAGGAATGGCTTTCAGGAATATCCCTTTTTCCCAGTGCCAACCACTCAACAGGTTATATGACAATGCAGTTAGATGTTTAAATCATGGTAAATTGTCATGACACTCACAACCAGGAGAATCTGGGTAGTATAAGAGAGTCAATAAAATCTACAGGGCCTGTGAAAAACTCCCCCAATCATGAGACAAACAATACTGTACACATCAGATTTCTTTTTTATTGAGACCTACTGGAAACAGACTTGAAATTCCAGAAATACATTCAATAACACAGCAAATATAATTAGAATACACTCTGACTTTTAAAATTCTTTTTATGAGTACAACATGATGCAGAATTTATCAGAATTCTTGTGTTTATAGGGCGTGAACTGATAGTAGCACTGCAAACTATGAAAGGCACTAAATGAAGGTATTACCAAATTTCACAGCAGTCCTAAATATTTACCTCTACTTCATCTTTAGGCTGGAGTATCTCTAAATGATCATTCATAGAGATGCTGAATGTTGAACAACCTTAGGGGTAAAAAAAAAATTAATTACCTTATTATTCTCTCTACAAAAGTTACATAACCAAAATTCTTGTCATATAAAGTAGATAGATAGATAGATAGATAGATAGATAGATAGATAGAGGTTAAAAATATAGAGAAAAGTATTATAGAGATGTTGGGAAATTAATCAATGAAAATGGAGTGCCATTGTTGACGTTTATTTAAGTGCTTTAACAAAACTACCATTTACTGTGTGGCACCTAAGTAGCAGATATTTATTTCTCACAGTGCTGGATTCTGGGAAATACAACATCAAGACACCAGCAGATTCAGTGTCTGATGAGGGACCCTGTACCCATAGACCTTCTCTCTGCAACCTTGCATAGCAATAGGGCAAGGCAGCTCTCTGGGGATGCTTTTGTAAGGGCACTAAATTCATGAAGGTTCCTCCCTCATGACCAAATGACCTTATCCAATCTTAATGTCATTAAATTGGGGCCAACTGTCAAAATATGGATCTAGAACCATATTCATCTTTATTAAGGTCTTACTGGTAAATATGGACATATCAGACAGAGCATATTGTTTTTTTTCCAAACTTCATAATATTGGCAATATCTACAGCCTAGTTAAATGAAACATTGATAACTTTCCTTTTATTTAAATACTTGTCTTTTTACTTAATTTGCACTCATAATTTTATATTTATTCTTAAAGTTAGTCATCCTTTCCATAGCATTTAGTCACCTTAAACCCTGGACCTGCCTCTGTGTATGTACCCAGAGCATCATGCATGTTCTTTACCCTTCCAGAATGTTCACAGTGAAGCAAAACCAGGGTCACAAGAAGATTGTAAGTAGGAAAGGGTGGGACCTGGCAAATTTCCCTATGCATTGTAGTTACCTGAGGGCACAGTAAGACTTCTCCACACACCCTACTCCAGTGGGTTCTGAGTGGACTGAGCATTTGCTTTCCTGGAAGTTGCAAGGAGATGCTGATGTGACTCGGGCCTCACATCAGTGGAGTCCCAGTGGTTTACACTAAAGAGGAATCCAAGTCATTAAAGAGTAGTCAGGGATGTTTACAAGAAGGGAGGAATTGAAACAGTGCTGAAGGCAGGAGTGCTGGTTGGGCCATTAGTGGGAGATAACTAAACAATAAAAGGTAAAAGCAAGAGTTACACTAACTGGCACCAAAGTTCCTCTTTTGCAAAAGAATTAGAGGCCAAGATTCAGAAAGACACTGCGTAAATTTGAGGTGCTTGAAACTATCAGGTAATGTGGGGATAAAGCAAGACGGTAAGCAGAAAAGGGGAAGACCTCAGCAGAAGAATGTCTAGGATTCAGAGCCTTGGAGGAGCCCATGACACCTTCTTACGGGGGAAGGAGGGGAGGTTCCCAAGGGCAAGCACGTCTAACCACCCATGTCAGATTGGTTGTCCTGCTATGTTATAAACACCTCCTGCTGCCTTAAGCATTCAGCAGAAGTTCAGCCATCCTGTGGCATAGGGAGTAAAAGGACAGGGAAGCCAAGGAGTAGAAGCAAAATAATGATCCCTGCAGAAAACCCTCACCCACGCTGGGCGGCTTTTACAACTTGGGTCATCACAGTGCTGGCAGCTGGGAGTCCAAGACCAAGATGTCAGTAGGGTTGGTTCCTTCCAAGGCCTCTCTCCTCCTCTGGTAAGTGCTCATCTCCCCCAGTCCTCTGTGTTTTTGTCCTAATTGCCTTGTCCTCAAAGTACACCAGGCGAATTGGCCTGAGCCAGTTCTAATGAGCTCATGCTATGGACTGAATGCTCCTTTCTCCCCCAAACTCACATATTAAAATCTTTACCCTGAATGTGAGGATACTAGGAGGTGGGCCTTTGGCAGGTACTCAGGTATTGATGGTGCATCTCTCATGAGCGGGATTGGTGCCTTTATAAGAAGAAACCTGATAACTACCCCTCTCTCTCTCTCTCTCTCCACTGACATTGGAAATTTGATCATAGTCTGCAGAACAGTGAGAAATAAAATTTTGTTATTTGATCAAACAACCTATGGTATTTCTATTATAGCAGATCAAACAGATGAAGACACCTGATTTTAACTCAGCTCTGTCCTTAAAGACCTTGCATCCCAATGCAGTCACATTCTGGGGCACTGGAAGTCAGGACTTCAGCACATGAATTTGAGGCTGATGCGACTCAGCCACAGTAGTGACCTTTGAGGGGAGCATAGAGAATGCCATCTTCATGTCAAATATGGTGTCCATGGAAGGTCTCAGTAGTAGAGACATTTAAGAGACAGAGATCTGCTTGGGGACTAAAGATCAAATGATGATAATAATAGCATCACATTTTATCATATATGCTATTTTACCAGCTCTTGGTGGTTTTGTGCAGTTGATACAGCATTAATCACTTTATAGCCATTATTGTGATCTTTAGGTATTTCAACAACCTGATGAGATTAGCAGTTTCTGTGCTCACATTTTGATAAATGATAAAATTAAAGCTCAGAGAGGTTTAATTTTTTTTTCAAGATCACACAGCATAAACAAGGTGGTTGTAAACCCCAACATTAATTGCCTTCTTCTTGTTCTACATTGAAAGTTTACATACATCTGAGTCTCCACTCTTTTTTGGTCCTAATTGGCAGAATTGCCCTATCACTACATGTGAGGTACAAGTGAATCTCAGTGCTGCCTGAGAACAGTAAAATTGGGTTAATCCTTTTATTCAAACCTCGCGTGCTTCATCTGTTAGCTGGTGCTGTTACTACTCATCTCAGAGGGCCATGGTATAAAGATTAATCTTTCTTAACAAGTGAGTCTACTGTGCAGCACACATCAGGAACTGGTCATGGGAGTTTCCTCCACCACCATCATCATCAACAATTGTCCTAAAAGCTCTGGAAAACCTCTCATTCATGCAAAATAGCACTGGCTGTGAGATGAGTGGGTTGGAGGATGTGATCTCCCTACCTCTAACATTTCAGGAGTCTATTTAAAATGTTCATTTGAAGAGGAAAAGAAAGCTGTTGAAATGCTGGAAGTGTAGATTTTGTTCTAAATGGAACACAGACATGTTGAAGGGCATTTGATCTATTTCCAGGCACCTGTGGAGGTGGACAGAAATTGGGGTAGAGTGCCTTGATGTCAGTGTGCACTGACAGGCGTGGTGGTCTGCATCCTTTCACCTGCTTGCATTGCCAGTAGGAAATGTCGTTCACAATTCAACTAGACATGGAAGACTGGATCTCTCAGCCATGACCATCTCAAACCACCACGGGAAGCTCCAGAGATATCCTCATCAAGAAGGGGAAAACTGAAGTCTCCAAACTTCCCCCAACTCTTGTTCTGAATCTAACTTTCTTCCATTTAATGTTAGTTTTTGTTTGTTTGTTTCTGAATAAAAGCAGAGTCTGGGTATCAGGCAAAAGAAAAGGAAATGAGGAGCTGGGTGTAGTTCAGTGGTAGAGAACTTTTCTAGCATATGCAAGGCTCCAGGTTCAACCCCTAGCACCACTAAAAAACAAGCAAACAAGCAAACAAAAACAACAACACCAAAACAATGAAAACCAGAAAACTAAGAGAGTATCTAATTCTATCTTTTACCTGATGCAACGGCCCAAAAGTCACATAGCGCTGCCTGAGAGATATCAATGTTTGGTGACTCAATACCTAAGTCAACTCCATTTATGTTCTTCTAATTTCTAGGTCCATCTTGGACTTTCTAGTCAATATAAGATAATGATATGAACCCTCACCTGCCACCCAAAGAACAGCAGGGATCCAAGGCAGTCCCACAGGGTTGAAGATGAGAGACAGCATCACCATGCAAAATCGGAGCCTAAAACAGGAGAGGAAAGTCCTGTGACTGCTGACCCTGTTGTCCAAGAGTGTGGACAGTCCTGAGTTGCTTGCCTGGGAAGGTGGGGACCTGAAGCAATGACCCTATAATCAGAGACCAGTTAAAGTTGCCCTGACTTGTGGTTAAACACGTATTACTATCTTTAAAAGTAAAAAGCAGTAACTTCTTTCTCACCTTCTATGATGTAAGTGAACTTAAGTAGACCACTGGAATCCACTAGGCCACCTAAGGGAGAAGAGTGCTCCAGCTGGTGGCCAGTACCTCTGCCAGACCCCGACACCGAGACAGGGTCCATTGGCTGCCCAACCAGGAAGGCCCTGAGGTGCTCCCAACGCAAATGAGTACCTCTAGTGTGTAGAACCTGAGCAAGGAAGAGCAAGATACAGTCCGGCCAAAGGACAGAATCGGGAGCAAATAAATTATTGCTGTTTAAGTTACTAAACATTGGAGTATTTTGTTAAAGACCAATAGGTAATAGATCAGATAAAGTCACCAATAAGAAATTTGATTCTCAATTGGGGAAATAAAAAAAACTGTTCAAAGCAATCCTAAGTATTCTATATAGACAGGTAAGCATGAAATTAGAAAAGAAATTACTAGGGAACCAATTTTCTCAGGCTGAAATTTCAAAATTGACAAGGGCATAAATACCAATAATGACAATGGGAGAAAGATTACTCCTGTTGAAATGGAAATAATAGAGCAATACTTAAAGGACTGAAAACATCAAAAGTCTCAAAGAGATGAAAATAAATGAACCATCCGAAAACAAATTAATAGAAAAAAATGAAATCAAAAAAAGGTGAAGAGAAATCAAATCCCAGGAGGTCAACGGTCTGTTAGAAATTTTAAAGATCATTGTCTTAAGATGCCATTGGACGCTGCTGGGACATGTGCACAGCCTAAGCAAAGCAGTGAATCATAAGATGTCGTGGAGAAATTCACCAAACAAATAGCACAGAGAAAAAAAATAGGTACGAAAGCAAGGAAGGCAAGAGACTACAGTAGGCCCTGCTGCCTGGTCCTACCCTCAGTCCTGCTGATCCTCAGCTCCTGGTAACCCTGTTGGCAGATCGTCTGCAGATACCACATCTTCACAGTTTGCCTCACCTGCAAAGAACTACCTTTCCAAAGTCAGTGCCCTTGCTGGTGTGGCCCTGCCAGGACACATAAGCCTTGTGGGGCTGTAAGGCATGGCTATGGTGGCCCAGCTCAGAGTAACTTGGCATAATTACCACACCAACCTGCTTCCACCAGGTCCCCTCAGTCAGTGTTGTTCCAAACACACAGCTCAGAGGATATTCTGCATGCCTGATTCCAGCTCAGTGTCTGCTTCCTGAGAAACCTAACTGGAGTCCTTTGGGCCTAGTTGCAATTCATGAAACATAGGGTAAGATGTAATTTTAGAGTTGGTTCCCTCACCATCTGACTGCTAATGAGGAGCACATTTCTAGGAGGTGTGTGTGTGTGTGTGTGGCAGGGAGTAATTGTTATAGCTAATATCACCAACAAGTGAAATAAAATGGAATCATAAAAATACTCAATTTTAAAATACATGAAAAAGAGGAAAATGGAACAAATGAAAACTTGGGACAAACAGGAAGCAACTTGAGAGATGACAGACTTGACCTAGTCATATCAATTAGCACATTAAGTATAAATATTCTAAATATTAGAACTAAAAGGCAGGGATTGTCAGATTGGATTTTTTCTAAGCAAGTTCAATACCGTAATTTAGTACAAAATGTGCTATACTGCATTCATGTTGCTTGGAAACCTTTTATGCTTTGTGGTTTGATTTTATGCTATATTAAGCAGGTATCAACTAGTGCTGTGTAGGACTAATATTTCCCTACTGATGAAGATGTTCCTGACTGTTCTACCAAATTCTACATAAACTTGAAATTTTCCAGTCTGACAGTTGAGAATGATCAGTATTCCTGGTCTAGCATGAGCATCAAGTATGTTTCTCAATTATCCTTTGCGTCTTCCCCCACTCCTGCCTAATTCATCGTGCACAAGCTCTGATGGAATCTCTTATCAGAGGGGGTGCAGTTCTGTCCTCTCTGGTATTCTGTCCTGCAAACTCTAGCCACTTTTGCTTACCTGGACTCAGCTCTACCTCAGTTATCTTTACATAATGTTTGATCTAGAGATTCTTTCTAGTCCAGGAATCTGGGAAATCATACGACTCAACTCAAAGGGTTTTCTTCCTCTCAATGATCACTATATTTCTGCTTACCTGGTTTCCAGAGTCTGGTGAAATATTGTTTCACTTTTTTTTTTCTTTGCAGTTTAGTTGCTTTAGGCTGGAGGGCAGATATGGTCCTGGTTATTTCTTCTTGGTTAGAAGCAGAAGTAGGATGTAAACTAAACTGAATGGAAGCAGGGCTCAAATATTCATAAACATATATGATTTCAAACACATGAAAAGTACATATTAATATGGGCAAATTATATAGTAAAATACAAAGATGGCATCTGTTAAAATACAGTGCTGTCTTAAATTTTGTATCATGCAATAAGCTTTGCTTTTAAAATCATAAATTTTTGATGTTCTTAACACTATGTGCAATATCAGTTAAGATAGGAAATTTTAAAACCCCATGTAGCCACATCACCTTTTATGTATAGAAGTTAATTACCTGGACCACCACAACAAACTCTCATGCCACAGAGTATTTTATATCTTTGAGAGAAATACAGTACCATTCAATATCTTCTGATGCTACATAAGACACTAGCTGAAGGTGATTCACATTTTCAACAATAGCCCATGCAACACTCCTTCTGATGATATTCTGTCTCTACAAATCTGAGTTAGCAATTTTAATATTAAAATCAAGTTCTGACTAACCAATGTGAAACAAGGAGCTTAGGGTGGGGTACCTAGTCTGATCCCAGGTTTAAATAGCCCTCTAGTGTTCAACAAGTGCCCATATCCCATTAGTGAAACTTTGTAATTACTGAACATCAAACTGAAATGTCATTTTAATTTGTACAGTCAGGCTCCCCACAAAGATGATTCAATGGTATCCCCCCTGTATGACAATATGTGCCACATAGCTGTGATTTGTGAAGGTGCACTCTATGATGTTTTCATAATGACAGACTCACCCAACAAGGCTCTTCTAAGAACATGTCCCATCATTAAGCAGAACATGACTTGTATGTTTTGTTCTTGTATGTATGTTTTGACTTGTATGTATGTTTTTTATATGGTCATACAATTTGTGCATACGAGCTAGGTTCTTTAGATATAACTACTTATTAAATGGAAATTTTAGATATGTCTTAGGTTCAGATAAATATTCCTGCCAAGATAAATATTACTGACACATTAAGGTTTCAGTGAACTGCTGGCAAAGTGGTTTACAACAGGAATCCAGCCACTTGGGAGGTGGGGGCAGGAGGATTGCAAGGTCCAGGTCAGCCTGGGCAAATCAGAAAGACCCTGTTTCAAAATAAAACAAAAGGGCTGGAGATGTAGCCCAGTGGTAGAATGTCCCTAGATTCAATCAGCAGTGCCTTGAAAGATGAAAAAAATTTTAAGAAAATAACAAAGTTTTAGTGAACCCAGAGCCGTGAGGATCCTCTACCACAGAGCAGGACCCCCCTCCACCCCACCCACCACACACACAGTATTAAATAGTAACAGTGATTTATTTCCACAGCCACAAACATCACCTGTTGTCATTGTTCCCTTAATCCTCTACTGCCATCAAAAAAGATCAGATGTTTTCAGAGGCCAGACAAAGAGGAAGGAGATGGCACACATGCTGTGAGGGACCAGCCAGCAGCAGGAAGTATCAGGTCGAATTTGGGCGGCTGCAGGGGGAGGGAGCACGGTCACCTAGCAACACACTGTGCCAGAAGTGACCAATGAGGCAGACCTGCTGACCCTGACATCCACCTTGGGTCCACCTTTTCCTGGCAGGACCCCTGACCCCTTTCCTCTGTATAAAACCCTGAGCAGCCAAAGCCACGTGTGATTTCTTCTGGCTCTCCCACCCCCGACTTTCACCCCAGGGGGCTGGAGATTTCGCCCGGGACACAGACTCCAATAAATCTCAAGCCACTACTTTTGTCTGACTCTGGTGAACCCGCCTGGCGAGCTTCCTTCTCTGGCCACCTGCCTCCTTGCAAACTTTCAGGAAGGTCAAAGGCAGGGCTTACTCAGGAAATGTAGGGGAGCCCCGGTTTGCAGGAGTGAGATGGAGGCAGACATGGGTGTGAGGCAGAGTGCAGAGGGAAGCAAGAAGACTGGTGGAAAGAGGAACTCAGATCATGAGCTCCGGGTTTGTGGTGGCCTGCAGGCCCAGTGTGTTCAGGGACAGTCACCACACAGCTGCCGAGGACTGTGGGCCGGTGAATTCCCTCAAGGCAGGAGCTGGAGGTGGCACTGAAAGGACGTTTGAGAACAGACCAGCAAGCTGCGAAAGGGGCAAACACTGACTGTAAGGGAGCCCAGGCTGAGCCCTCCTTACCAGCTGAGCCAGAGCGGGACTGACCTTGAGCCTTCAGCCTGAGTGGACTCTATTTCACAATTCACCTAATTTGTAGCAACCCAAATTCTTGAGCCTCAGTTTGCTCTTCTGCAAAAAATGTTCAATCATTTTTTACCCCACAAGGCTATGATATCTTAGAGGATATGTTTCTTACCAAGGATTTGACCCTATTGAATCCAGAAAGTGTGTTTGATTCACTAGAATTAGAAAATGGTCTTTACTTATTGCAAGGTCATCTATGAACCATTTTTAAAGTGCTTCTGTTTTCCAAACTTCAATGTGCCCAAACTTCCTCCTTCATTGAGAGGCCCCCCGTTTGCCAGTTGCTGGTCTCCTGCCTTCCTGTGTACCTTTGGGATTGCTCTTTCCACCATGTTTCCACAGGGAGTGTTTGAACATCCCTCCCTCCTTTTGATTTTTTTTCTCTTCTTCTCTATCAAACACATATTGACTGTAAAATTACTAAGATATGGACTCTGTCCTACTGAATGAAGACTGGCAAATTTTTCTTTTAGGGTTCTGGACAAAATTTGGTCTTTCCTTATGTTTTATAGCCTTTAAAAGGGTCTAAAAAATCAGGTTTTGCTTATGAACTGGAAAGCAGTGTAGACCACGTGACACATTTCAGGAAGAGAAAGCAGGGTGGCATGATTCTTCAACCCCATCCTAGAGCTCATGATTTTCTGGAAAAAACAAAAAAGGAGATAGAAACAATGATGGGAAATCAAAATACAGGTCTGCATACATCTTTTGGGGTTTTGGTGGACCCGGGGAGAAAACAGCTCACACAGCACCTACTAAGTGTTGGCCCTGTTCTAAGCTCCTTACAACTATGACCACACCTAAGCCTTAGAGCAAATATATTAAAGAGGTACTGTGACCAACTCCTTTAGAGGTGCAGAGACCCAGGCAGAGAGAGTCTATTAACTTGTCCAAGGTCACAGAGCTATTGAAAGGAAGATCTTGAATTCTCACTTTGGGAATTTTTATTTAGTGATGCCCATTCGTTCCTGCCTGTTGGACTCTAAATTACTTTCTTCCTCATCTTTATGTTGCAATAACTATTGCAGTACTGGTAGCAACTGGTTCCAGTGAACTATCATCTTTATCTTATTTTCTTTTTCCTTTCAGCCCAGGGGAGGACTACAGAAGTACTTTTTGAGAACTTTGAATCTAGAGCACATTTTTGTTCTGTCAGAAACAATTATTGGAAGAGAGACGTTCTGGAGAAAAGAAGAAAGGAAGCGATTCACTGAGTTTTAATCAGAGCTAAGGCTCTGCCCCATCATATACCAAGTACATCACAAGGTTCTTAATAATGGCCAGAAATAGATATTTTTAACTGGTTTGGGGGAGGGGTGGGAATTAACCAATGACTCCATATTAATAAACTTGTTGTGATGTCAGGTTGACTCTGGGCAGAAGGAGTGTTGGAGGTGGGTATCAGCAAGCAAAAGCTCAAAGAATGCAAGTTCCCTACTAAAATGTCTACCCTTGTCCCACGCTGCCCTCATCCTCTCTTTCTCTGCTGCATTTGTGTTTACATTTATGCAGAACTTGATCAGAAATTGTGATGATCACAATTATCAAAATAAACTTAAACCTCGAGAGTTTGTAAAGTACCAAACATACATGGGCTTCTTTGATGTTCACATTTCATTCAAGGATAATGTTAAAGATTGAGAAGTTAAATGAATTGCGTCAGGTCACATCACACAGCTGGGGAACGTCAGAGCCAAAATTTATCCGGCAGCTGCGCTCTCGCATCTGGTATTCACACGTGCAACGCGCTGCGCTCTCCTTGCGGGAACCCGCGCCAGACCCGGCAGCCAGCGCAGCTCTGCCACTTGGAAGCAGGCAATCGCAGCAAGTGAAGTCCTCTCGCTAAGCCTGTTCTCATCTGCAGTGTGAAGGTTATTTAAAGATATAAAACCCCATGACATAATGCATATACATGGAACTCACTTAAGAGAAAGTTTGCCTCTTTTCCTTCTTTGAAGAAATATGGTTAATGGCGTTTTACAGATGAAGAAAATGAGTTATTGAAATAAATCATCTCCTTATTCGAAAGTTGTTGCTGTGTCCACTAGAGGGCGCTGCCTGGGCAACCCGCAGAGCATCTGAAACCAAACCCAGCTCTGTTGGGGGCCTGGCTGACCAGGGTCATTCCCTGAGGGCTCTGCTAGAATTGCTGCGGACTCACAAGGCGAGCCTTAGGGGCACAGGTTCCTTGATTGCGCCTCGTCCTGCTTTCATAGCATTTTTTAATGGATAATGAAGATTGGCAGAATGTGTTGAAAAAAATCAGTTGGTAAACATCAAGATTTTACTGCCCGGCTCCAGCACTTTTTCGAATTGTTATGATTTAGCCAAAACAAGAGAAATCCCTTTAATTCTCTTCTTACACCTGCCCGTCAAGGCTAGTAGATTACTGGTACTGAGATGCTTGGGCAGCAAAGGTGTGTTTTACCACCCAAGATCTAGGACTTCTTCTCTGATACTAAGGGTGATCGGGTCTTCACTTTACCACACCCCTCCACCCTCACTATTGCTCGTGCAAAATTAAATGCTAAATTTCTCTTTTCATAGGGATTCAAGGCTTTTTCAAAATAACCTACACTCAATCAAGAAGTAGTCAATTCAAGTTTAAGCAATCTTTATTTCTACCTCTAGTATTATAGTGCAATCTATTAAACTATAGATTAATTTAATCTTTTAATTTTTGAATGGTCAGTAAATTGTATAATTATATAATCATATGTATATAATTTTACACCAGAATGGGATTTCTTATGCCATATCTGTACATGTGCATAACATAATTTGACTAATTTTATTCCCCAGTTACTTCTCACCTCCTTCTAGTTTAATCTTAAAGCCAATCATTTGAGAAAATGAATATAAGAGAAGATAATTTAATAGTACACTGTTGCAATTAAAAGAGCAGGAACCCCCTCCCCCAAAAGGAAATTTTAGCAAAATATACCCTGTATAGCACAAATAGGTACACCAAATATGTGATTGAGCAAATTCCCAAGACAGATATGGGTAAAATTCAGAGAAAGACTATGAATCATTTGTCCTAAGCCAGAGGCCCCAACTATGGGGTCCCAGCTAATCAGTCCAGCCTCTTGTCCCAAAAATCAAAGGGAAAAGTAATGGGAAAAGCAGGAAAGGGACTTCAATCGAAATGGTCATATTGGGGAGGCAAAGTGAGATCCAGCCTTCAGATCTATCTTGGGTACTGATATGAACTTTAGGGATAAAGAAAGGAAGAATTGGGCAGGGCTTAGAGTTTGCAGAATTCAACAGTGTTGGTCAGACTGGTCTGGTTGATCATCTCAGCTCTGGCTCTGCAAGGTGGCTCCTGAGAAGTCCTTATCACTAGAGGGTGCCATCTCCATTTGCTGCTCCAGATGTTAATCTGTCAGACCTGATCCTGGAAGGAGACAGTTTGGCTCTCATGAGACAATTGCTCCTGCTTAAGGGGTCAGACTCATCTGGGATGGAGATACGGCCAAGTGGGAAAGACACGGGACTGATCCTCATGAACTCTGAAATTTCCCAAGACTCCTATTGAATTCTAGTCCTGGTATCACCAGTTCTTTGACTTGAAAAGGATACTCAACATGTATGATGCTCAATTCTTTCATAAAATGTAAATAATTATACAAAATTCACAATTAATTATATAAAAGAATCCATATAAATGCTCATTACAGGATGAGTTGTGTTTCTTCAAAATTCACAGGTTGAAGTCTGAATCCCCATTCCCTAAGAATATGACTGCATTTACAGATAGGGTCTTTTAAGAGCTAATTTTGTTAACAATGAGGTCATGTGGAAACCAATATGAGCAGTGTCTTTGTAAGAGCTTAGGATGCATAACTAGCAAGAGGACTACAAAAAGATACAGGGAGAAGATCACTGAACACAAGCCAAAGGGAGAGGCCTTGGAAGAAACCAACCTGATGACTTGGTCTCAGAACTGCAAGGAGGTAGATTCTGAGGTTCTGTTATTTTGACCCCCGATCTGGGTATTTTGATGGCAGCTCTAGTGGGCGAATACAATGTCTTAACTAAAATACCGGACACATAGTCCCAGACTCCTAGTGCATATTAGCATTTTCCTTTACATAATAATATTTATAACACAGCATAAATACAAATAAATTTTAGCCAGTTGTGGCGGCCCACGCCTATAATCCAAGCAATTCCAGACGCTGAGGCAAGAGGATTGTGAGTTCAAACCCAGCCTTAGCAACTTAGTGAGACCTTAAGCAATGCAGAAAGACCCTGCCTCTAATAAAATACAAAAAAAGGGCTGATGATGTGGCTCGGTGGTTAAATGCCCCTGGGTTCGACCCCTGATATCAAAACTAAATAAACAAATCAATAAATATAAAATATTATGTGAGAAGTAACCATCAATGACTTCTTGCTTATAAAGCTCTAGATGGAATTTTTCCCATGTTAACCACTTTAAAAGAAATCACCTATTTACTTGCATTGAATACTTTTTTCAAAATATTGCCAAGACGATGGAACATGTTTTGCCAACTTTCTTTTATTTTTTTAGAGCTCAGGAAGGTCTCTTAAGCCAAGGACCTCAACCAGGTATGAAGGAGAATGCTGGGCCAGGCTCTTGCTGTCAGAAGAAGTGGCGCTGCTCTGTCAACAGAAGTGATGGATAAGGCAGTCGGGCGGGTGGCGAGGGTGCCGAAAGCTGACGTGGGTATCTCCACAGTGTGCCATAAGAATAATATTGCCTCAGACAAAACAATTCAGAGACACAGTCCTGTCTGGGACACAGCTCTTGCTGCACCTGCAGCTAAACCTGGGTCGTTTGTACCTAGTTCCCCACCTGACATGACAGCCCAGCCAGCACGGTGGCCCTGGCCCCATCATGCTGGCCTACAGTCAGATGGAGCCTGAACAATGTTCTTGTCATGTAGTTTACAAGGTGTGTGCTCTGCAGGCAGTCAGCATGCTCCAGGAACTATGAAAAGCACCCAGGCGCCTACTTGAGAAACTGCTCATTAAATAAATAACAGGAGGCCAGGGATGCAGCTTGGTGGTAGAGCACTTGCCTTGCACATGTGAGGCTTGTGTGGCACTGGGTTCCATCCTCAGCACCAAATAAAAATAAATAAATTAAATAAAGGTATTATGTCCTTCTACAAATAAAAAAAATTTCTTAAAAATATAAAATAACGGGAGACAGAACTAAGATTCACACCCAGATCTTAATCCAAGTTCTGCCCTCTTTTGAAGCAGGCTGCTGTAATAGGGCTTGAATAATGAGACGTAGGAAATGGACATTTGGATTTTATGAGCTCGAGCGTACTAAAAGAAATCTATTAAGTTATACATCTAGATAGGTGACAGAAGAGAGAAAGGCTCTTCTTTGTTCTCTTTTCTTTCAATGATGACCCCTCATGTTAAGGGGTATCATGAAGGTTATCATGAAGTTTATCATGAAGACTGAACAAAGATGTGGATTCAGAAATGTACTTCTGTATTTTAGCAAGTATAGTGGTTGAGTGGATAACTAGTGGGCTTTGGAGTTTTAGGATCCTGGTTGTGAATCTCAGTCCTATAGCTTCTTAAAGCTGTAATTATGTTCAAGCTTCTTATGATCTGTAAACCTCAGTCTCCTCCTCTGTAAGACGAGTCACCACTGCTTCTGAGCATGCAGGGTTTTGTGAGGAACATGTAAAGGAACTGATGAAGAATATCTGTATGAAACTGGTGCCCACTCGCTCAACGGCCTCCTGTGTAGCTGGTTTTCTGTGTTTAGACTCCACCTTTCAACAGGCAAACATAAACTTTGTCCTTCCCCACCTGCCCTGGCAGGGACTCAGGGATACCATAGTGATCACCAACATTCTTTGGAATGAATATTGGGAAATATTAGCAGCCACTTTATGGACTTCAAATTGCACCCAAGAGATGTTCCGGTATTGTATTGTGTCATTTGGCTTCATAACAACCCCACTGTATTTCACTGCCTACCATTTTGGCAAGCGATATGGAACAAGGAAAAAATAAACTTTGGGCCATAGAGTATACTGGAATTGGTCACTTATTTTAGGTAGCCCGAGTCTGCATCTATAACTGTGCCCAAACAACCAGTCTTTTCACACAGGAAATTTCCTAAGTTGCTCATTTGCTGTTAGGCAACTAATAATTAACATGATTCAAGGAAAACATAGCTTTCATTTCTTTGTCATTTTCCCCTTATCTGTTTCTGGATTTTTGAAGAGTGATGACAAGCTCTGTTGAGTCATAAAAAGAAAAAAATGGCTGGAAATTTCATTTCCATTATCTGTATTTTTACCTGCGTGACTTAGGAGAATCAATAATTTCACCTGTGTGTGTGTATATTAAGGATTTAATGTGAAGCTATAGTCTAATCATTTCCAAAATGAATTTGGCTATGTTATAATAAATCAGGAAAATGAAGCATGCTTCATAAATTTTATCACTATTAAAATAAAGGTCATGTTCAAAGGAGGGGGGCATGAGCTGAAAATTAATTCCTGGTTTTAAATGTTTAGGGATTAAAATTGTAAATTGCACAGCTCAATTCTGTTAATATTGAAATGCATAAATTGAAACACTGACAGATTTGCTAAAGAGGATTCAAAGGAAGGGGTAGAACTTTTCAAGTTTCCTCCAAATGATTGTGAAAATAAATCACTTGGGAGGCTCTTTTGAAATGCAGATTCCTAGTCCCTATTCCAAGATTCTGCTTCAGTATGTTTCCGTAGGAGTATTGACAAAAATCTCAAAGTGTTCCTGAAAATCAAAACTGTGAATTAAATTGTTATATTGTTTTAGTCAACTTTTGAGGAGTTGTGACCAATATATCTGAAAAGAACAATGTGCAGGAGGAAAAGTTTATTTTGGCTCACAGCTTCAGAGGTTCAGTCTGTGGTCTGCCGGCTCTGTAGCTCTGGGTCCAAGGTAAGGCAGAACATGGAAGGGTGTCATGGAAGAAGCAGCTCAGGGTGTGGCAATCAGGAAGAGAGAGAGAGAGAGAGAGAGAGAGAGAGAGAGAGAAGGAAAGTTTCACTCTCTAGAGACAAAATATAAACCAATGCACACCCCCAGTGACCTACCTCCTTCAGCCACACCCTCCCTGCCTTCAGTTACCACCCGGGGAATCCATGTCAGTAGATGAGTCTACTGATTAGGTCAAAGCTCACATAACCTAATCATCTCACCTCTGAACATTCCTGCATTGTCTCAGGTGTCAGCTTCTAGGCCTCATTTCACATCTAAGCTGTAGCATGTTCATTTCCCTGACATGCTCTTTGCACTCCTTTGGTTACTGCCATCATCAAACTTTAGATGTCCCTTGACTAAGAATCTTATAAAAATCCTTGCCCTCCATCACAGGGATTAAAAAACTTCTATTTATAGTTTCCTTTATTAGTTATGAAATCAGTTATGTGCTTGGTGTCAAATAATAAAAATTCAAACTTACATATGAGGGAACTTCATTTAAAAAGAAATTCATGCCATGTCTTGAATGGAAAGAAACAAAATACAAAAGATGGAAGATATTTCTTTATCTATTACAGCTTTCTGGGATCATAGGGCTCAAGGAAATTTCAACATTTTCATTAGCCAATCTTTGTTCAAACTTGTAATTCTTTCAACAATTATTGAACACCTACTGTGTCCCTGAAACTCTTTGATTTTGGAAATGCAAACATCCCTATCATCAAGAAGATTGCAGTGTAGCTGGACGTGGTGGTGCACACCTGTGATCCCAGCAAGGTTCAAGACCAGCATCAGCAATTTAGAAAGGCCCTTAGCAACTTAGATCCTGACTCGAAATAATACAGTCTAGTAAGGAAGACTGGTAGGTAAGCAGAGCTTCAGAAATTACAATGAATTTTGCAATTCAATAATGTGCGGGCTGATCTGGAAGGCAGACAGGAAGGGGAACTTTTCTTCACTTTCTCTCTCTTGTCTGGGTACTTCCACAAGGAGAAATATCTATTTCTCCTTGAGGATGCTATTGTCTGAGAACCTGGTGCTCAGTCCTCCCTGAGCTTTATAAGTGGTTGCAGAGCATGAGAAGGGACCCTGCAGAAGATCTTACAGAAAGGCATTGTGCTCTCTGTTCTACTCATGATCATCTTCATGGCCTATAAATGAGTGAGCTAGTCTGTCTGTTCCTTGGGATGACATTATAAGACATGGCCTGTTACTGCAACGTTCCCCATTAGTTTTGCTGGTAAAATACCTGCCATTCTATTTCCCCTTACATCACTGATATTTCAGATGTTTAGTAATTGCTTTATGGAGGGGAAGTTGATTTGCCATGTTTGAAGATATAATTTGTATAAACTCATCCACTGTGCTTGATTTCACCCTGCCAGAAAAGAGTCACTAGCCATAGCATCAAGTGAAGACATACACAATCTGCTTTTGCTCCCTGGTAGTTTAGCACATCATTGCTTGACATTTTGAACTCTAGAAAGAGGACATTAGAATTTATATTTTGACATCTAAACAGAAAAATAGATATTATTTATCAAGTCTTCTAAATCTCCAATAATAGTATTTCACTAACTTCAAAAATCAGAAAGCCTATCACATTGGATGTGGAAAGTCCCCTGTATAGTAGAGTGCGGGATACATTCCAGCAATGCAGGAAGTCTATACGAAGAGGACAAGTCAGCCTGAAGGACTCAAATGGGGTCATTCAGGGGGTCTAGAATACAGCATGCATAAAAGGTAATAGTAAGAATGAGAGTGCAAAGGAGGCTTCCATTTTGCTTACAAAAGTGTGTATACTATGTGAATCAAAGAGAAGACAATTATTTATTTATTTATTTATTTATATATTTAAGTAATACCTAAGTCTAGAGTTACTCATAGCATAGGACCTCTTTATGGGAAAAATATCATGAAACAGTTCTTGTGTGTGGTACCAGAGATGCACATCAGAGAAGGAAAAATAAATTAAAATAAGAAGACATTATGGGAATGCTTCCTCCACCTTGGGAGTCACCAGAAAAGCCAGAGTATTTGGATCTGTGTAGATGGTGAAATGCAGGTGCTCTCCTGTCGCTCTGAGGGGCTGGAGAGAACCTAGTGGATATCTAGGTACATACAAGCACAGTTTGAAGAGTAGCTTGCAACTGCTGGGGGGTCACTGGGCAGTCTTCTAGGAGATTGATCTGATCAGACCTAAGTAAAGAATATTCACCGAGACGTCATGAGTGACAGTGATAGAAGGTGGAATAGCAGTGAAACTGAGAAAGAATTCAAGCTAGGAGATACTGCCAAAAATTACGGAGAAAGTTTTTGAGAAACCAAGTCAGGGCAGTGACAGCAAGTGTATGGGGCAGAGACAGGATTTAAAATAGAGATCATATTTAGAATAAGTGGATTTTGAGAAATTACTGACTAGTAAAATCAGTCATGTTACCCTCTGATGAACCAGTTCCCTTGTTACTGTCAGTTTCAGTCAAATGACTTCCAAAAACCCACTGGAAAGGCACAAAGATGACGTGCAAAAAACAGACTTTGGAATAAGAGAGCTGATTCAGCCCAATTTTTTCTTGTATGAAAATAGGGTCCCTGTCTATCTATGGATGTTGCAAATGAGCAGAATTTAAAGTAAAGCGTCCAATGCATTAATCATGGCTTCCATTTGCAGCACCACCCTGGACAGCTTTCAAGGAGATCCTTAGAAGAACACAAGGCTATCTTCAGATAAACTGGACCAACACATTTCCACAAAATAGGAACCTGAGTAAGCTGATGAACTCGGAACTGGTGGTGGTCAGAATCCTCATTTTCACTGTCTCTCTGCTGCTTCTTTGGATATGACGACTCTGTATTCTCCTACCACAGGCTGGCCTTTCCATGTGCCAAGATGGTCATAGCCAACATGATGTCATCATATCAATGAAAACGTCTCATCGACTGCAGCTCTGGTGTGAGAAACCGTAAGGAAGACTTCCTGTTGGCCTGTCTTGGATCAGATGCAACCCTGCTGGACAGAGAAGTGAGAAAGGAAAGATCTTTTATTTGAAAAATATTTAAAAAGCAATTCACAGATGAATTATACTTTCTTCAAGATAAGCAAATTGATAAGCACTTACCATGTCTGGTATACATAGTTGATGTTCAACAAATGGTATGATATGTAATATTTTGAGAATTGCACATTCTTACTAAATTATTAGAACTTGCATTCTGATTAGAGATTCATGCTCTAATGTCAGCATATTTACCACACCTAGGTTGATTGAATATGAAATGATATCTTTATTAAAAAGAAAGTATCAATACTCCATCTGTTGAAAGTTTAGGTTTGGAACAACCTAAACCCACCCTTTGTTCCCCTCTCAAATTCTAACCAACAAGAAGACAAGAATTGCTGTCTATTGGTGTTCAAAGTCTCAGGTTAAATGATTGTTCAAGGACCTTACCCTTACCAAATATATAGGTTTTGATCCACATTCTCAGAAGACAAGCCTTGGGCGTGAAGATGAGGGTATTTTCACACCAGCTTTGAAGTCCCTAGATGCATGGTGCAGGAATTGCATAACTTCTACACCAGTGGAGTGTGGCAAAGCTGCAGAGATCCTGGAAGCCCTGACAGACTGGAGGAGTATAGAGAATGAGAAAGAAATTGCAAGGTCTAACAGAAAGACAAGGAACTGAGAGTTAGAGCAGGCCACAAAGAGGTCAGATGGCTAAGAAGATGCCCTTTCCCACCATCTTTATTCTATATTGAAATGAATCCCTATGCAGGTCAGATTATTTACTCTTCCTATCCTGGTGATCACAGAGAAGCCATGACCTCCCCAACCCTTCTCTGTAGGGCAGGTAGCCTGCATGAAGTTCTATATTCTAGGCTATGATGTAGAAAAAGGAAAGCAGGATGTGTCTTTTGACATTCCTTTCTAGCCTAAAAAATTTCTCACAATCTCACTTTTTTGGTCAATTCTTCTCCCTCATTTCAGGATGAACCAAGGGTCTCCAGCTCCCTTCAGCACAGTTCACCTGTGCTACTCTAAGGAAGGCTTGCATCTCCTGCCAAATGTCATCTGCTTTCCTTTCAGAATAATCTAGTTCAGCCTGGTACAGTGATACACACATGTAATCCCAGTGATTCAGGAGGCTGAGGCAGGAGGATCACAAGTTTGAGGCCAGCCTCTGCAACTTGGTGAGGCCCTGAGCAACTTACGGAGAGAAGAAATGGATCAAAATAAAAGATAAAAGGGCTGGGGATGTGGCTCAGTGGGTAAGTACCTCTGCATTCAATCCTTCATCTGGTTCAGCTCATAGTGCATGCATTGTCAAGGTTTCCCATGGTGTAGCCCAGTGTGC
Source organism: Glaucomys volans (assembly GCA_020662805.1). NCBI lineage: Eukaryota > Metazoa > Chordata > Mammalia > Rodentia > Sciuridae > Glaucomys > Glaucomys volans. The sequence goes on along the minus strand of JAJEJO010000669.1, from coordinate 536,747 downwards.
TACAAAGCTGTTCCATAAGCACACACACACGCCCCTCATGTTCACTTATTGCTCTTTTCCACGTTTTACCCTTGTCATTGCTTTGCTTCTGGCAGTTTTGAAATTTTGATGGCCAGGTATGTATTTCCACCACATGCTTTCCCATCCTAGAGACATTAGTGGAGAAACCCACACAATGCAGAAGGCAACACCTGCTACCTGCAAAATGACCTCCTCCCCAATCCTGATGCACTGTCTCCAGACCCCGCTGCTGCTCTGGGCATATCTCATCTCGGGAATGGCTGCCTGCCGGACCTCTCTGGGGAACCCCACTGTCCCTCCCCACTTGGTCTATCCATATTTTCAGCAACCCTCCACCACAGAAAGCAGAGAACACTAGGACCATTCAGTAAACCATTCTTCTAGACCATTCAAAGATTCTAACTGCATCTTGAGAATAGCAGCAAGAGATCATGTAAGCATTGCTGACTTTGAGTTTTGTTTGTTTATTTTTACTTTACTGGGGATGAAACCCAGGGCCTGATGCAAGTGTTTCGCACTGAGCTACCTCCCCATCCTTATGATTTTTTAATTTTTATTTTGATACAAAGTCTCGCAAAGTTGCGAGAACTTGAACTTAACGATTTTCCTGCTTCAGCCTCCTCAGTAGCTGGGATTACAGTAGGTGCCACCACACCTGGCAACTTCGGGTTTTTAGCAGTGGTTCACCGGGCTTCTCTGGTGATGAGTTCAGCTTTCAGAAGATGTCACCCAAATTTAGTTTGAATTTCAGTTCAACATTCTAAGAAATTAGTCCAAATGCATTCCTTTGAGTTCTGCAACTACATACAAATATGTATCTTTCCCCAGCTGCAGTGGTAATTGAATGCATTGAAGGATTTTTAAAAATGCTTACAATATTTACATTTCAATAATGAATTCAGAATGTGATATGTTTTTAGCATTTATTAAGTATGATTCTTATTCTGTAAAGCAGCAACATAAGTAAATATAAGAAATGTCAAAGGAGTCTATAATGAATTCTCCAGAGGCAATAGTATACATTTTTCCACTGAATTAAATAAAATAAATTCTAAGAAGACAATTTTTAACTTGGGAGCAAATTAAATCATGGTGTTGAATTTTCTCCAAATAAAATATTTTATTCAGCTTTTTTCAAGTGTTTTGAATAGAAATTTTAATTTTTGTCCAATGATTGATGCAATATATACACACTGCTAAGAATCTGAAAAAAAAATAAAAAGATACAGGGAACATAAACATTACTCCTTCCCTTTCATCGCAAGAAGATAACTAAACCAATGTTCTGTGATGATTATGATATGCTTACTTAGATTTTATACAATCTACACTTTCTTCTGCCTTTTGTTTGCTTGTGAAGTGATTTTTAAAGCACACATTTTTTACTTCTACTCTTGGATGTTCTTAAATTTAAAAATGTCCTTTAACCTTTGTCTAATATCAAAGTCTAGATGAAATTATTACCATAAATCCGACCCAATGATTGTTAATATAATACAGAGAGAGCTAAAAAAGTCATTTTAAATTTTATTTTAAATTATGAATCAACAAGTTATATTAGTCATGATTTAATATATTTAATATTTTAATATAGGTGTATCAGCCTGTTATATTTCTATTGTTTTCATTTATATTTATAACTTATCAATAAACATTTCAGGGTAGGCCATTGCTCTTACTCATTTTGTAATTTTTATCAGTTTTAAAGAATTCATTTACTTAAAATTCTATATGCTGCTTCAATGTATTCTAGTTTTGCATTGCAAAAAAGAAATGTGAAATGAAGCTAATTACTCACATGCAAATTTTTAAAACTGCGTTTTGTTTCTTCCTCTGTCAGAATTAAGATGGGTTTGTATTTAATTCTTAAACAGAACAAAATTCTAATATGTTCTGCTCCCTTCCGTATGGTCCGATCCACTACTGCTCTACTGACCCTCCCGTAGGTAAAACCTATAGGCATCCTATAGGCACAGCACAAATCATCACCTGAAGACTCTGAGAAGTGCAAAACAAGTGGGAAAACTGTGCTCATGGATGAACAATTGGGAAAAACGAAACGGCATGGGAAGAATTTCCCATGTTTATGGTTTTATCATGTGAGTGGACCACGGTGGTCGTAGTGGAGTGGCAGCATTTTCCTATTGAATAACCTGTAGAAAGACCTCAGGATTCTCATGGCTTTTAACAGGAAGAGGAAAGCACAGGAAGGGCATCTCAAATTCTGTGTCAAACTCTACCCAGATTATTTGACCACATTCTGAAATATGTGTGTGGAAGGCAAACTCAGAGCAGCCACGTCAAGAATAAAAGAACTTGACTATGAGATGCTGCCAGGAGGCAAACTTTGTTTGAGTCCAACTAAGTTAATTGGCTGCCAAAATAGCAAAAAAAAAAAAAAAGAAACAAAAGTATTTGAAGGAATATGCTAAACACCAGTCATCCCACCATAACTAATATTCACCGTTTTATAGACATGATCCAAACAGACCCAGCAGGTGACAAAACAAAATGTTGACCTATGATCAAAAACAAGAACAGACAAACAATAAATTGCTTCAGATGCTGGATGTGGGGCACAATGAGTTTGAAGCACTATTATAATTATGCACAGTGCAATAAAGAAAAACCTGTTTTTGATGAATGAAATATAGGGAATCTCAGTAGATTAATAGAAAATACAAACTATGACCAAGTAAAAATTCTACAACTGAAAATAATTCTTAAAATTTTAGAAATTATTTAGAAAGAGAATGTAGATGAAAGAGAAAATACATGTGAATGTAAAAATGGATGGATAGAAATTATCAAATACATTAAAGAAAGGAAAATATTTTTTAAAAGAAAGAGCATTCAGAACATGTGAACCTATATCAAGAATCTAACAGGCATATAATTAAAGTAATAAAGGAAGAGGAGAAAGAAAAATATTTCAATAAGTAATGGACAAAATTTCCCAAAGTTTGGTGAATGATAATAATATTCAGATTCAAGATGCACAGTGAATCATTTCTCAGTCCCTTGGCTGAGAACCTCATGGTATCTGTTCTGATCAGTTTAAAACCTGACACGTCCTCTATCCCAGGACAACATAGTAAGTGGATTTTTTGGAGCAGAGAGCTTGCTCCATCTACTCCATGCATCTACCTGGAATTGCAGTACCTCTAGGAATGGGGTAACATACACATGCTTCTGGTATTAAAAGTAGATTTTTATCTTTTACCAAGAGAAAAAAATACACAGTGAATCAAAATCAGGATATGTGATAAAAACAACATACAGGTCATTACAAGTCAATTAATTGAAAAACAAAGATAAGAATAAAATCTTTAAAAGCATTTAGGTAAAAAATTTGGAGTTAGGTAGCTAAGATTATTTTTGAATTCACTTTTAAAGTATGAATTAGCAAGTGATATTAATCATTTAACAAGTTTAATATTTTAGTATCCATATATTAAATATATGAAGCATTAAAATAGGTCAACAATAATGTGAACTATCTCCAACTTCTCATAAGAAGCCATAGAGTCTGGAATATAGTTGAATAGCGTCTTGAAAGACTCTGTGAAATCCAATGAAACAAATCAAAACAAAAGAACCTGTCAGCTAATTATTCTCTATCAGTTAGAAGTGTCCTTCAAAAATGATGGCTGAGGAAATTGTCAGAAAGAAGAGATTAAAGAACTCTGCCATGAGCAACCCTACATTGAAAGAAGTGCTCAAGGAAATTCTGCAGGCTAAAAAATAAAACCAAATGGAAATTCCAGAATTCAGGGAGGACAGAGGTAAGAATTGGTAACAATCTGAGTGATCGTAGGTGATTTTTCTTGTTCACTTCTTTAAAATATAAATGCATATCACTACTCAAAGTGAATATTATTTTGCTTCACAGTACTTACAATGTAAAAAGAATACATACACACACACACACACATGCACACATACATACGCATATGTATACACATGCTCTTCGCTTAGGATGGAGTCACGTCACAGCAAACCCATGTTACGCTGAAATTTTTATAAGCAAAAAATGTATTTAATGTGCTAGCTTGCTGCCAGTCTAGCCTAACTTGAACCAGTCTAGCACAGCTCCTTTAGCACCTAGTTGGACAAAATTATCTAAGGGAAAGCATGTTTGGTAATGAAATGTGTGATGTCTCATGCATTATCCAAAAATGAACCAACAGTACAGGATGCTGAAGAGTATTGATGCTTCCCCTCCTGTCACATGGCAGACTGGGAGCTGCATCTCACTCCTGCTGCCCAGCAGCATCAGGGCATATCATGCCACACGTCACTGACCTGGGAAAAGATCAAAATTCAAAATGTAAACTGTGGTTTCTATGGATATGTACTATTTTCCCACCATCATTAAATGAAAAAAACTTGTACATTGCACCATCTTAAGTTGAAAACCGTGTGTGTGTGTGTGTGTGTGTGTGTGTGTGTGTGTTTGAGAGAGAGGAAGAAAGTGAGAAAGGTTGAGTAGCTGATGAGCTTGTATGGTGGTAATGTTTCTATATTTTACATTAAGTGGTGCACTCTTTACCCAAAGTAGATTTTTAAAACTTGAAAATGTACATTGTAATACCTGAAGAAGCCATTAAAAATTAAAGCAAAAAGTTGTAATGAAACAAGTGGATATTTTTAAAATAGAATTTAAAAATACTCAAATAGCATAAAAGAAGTAGGAAAGGGGGAAAGGAATAACAGAAAATAGAAAACAAAGGAAATTTTAGACCTAATTCCAGTCATATCAATAATTGTATTAAGAGTAATAGGCTAAATATACCAATTCAGAAGTATATTGTCAACATAGATTAAGAAGAAAAGCCAGTTATGTCTTCAGGAGACATGTTTTAAAATAAAGAAACAAACAGGTTAAAAGTTAACATTAGAAGAAATATCCATGTGCTGACTTAACTACACTAATATGTAAAATATATTCGAGGAAAAGAGTATTATTAGAGAAAAAAGGAATATTTCATAATGAAAATTAAATAATTTGTCAGGAATATTTTATAGTCACAAATGTGTAGGTACTTAATAACAGAGCCTCAAAGCACCTAAAAAGGGAGAAAACTCTTCAATCACAATTGTAAAGTTTAATTTTTGTCTTTTAGCAATTGATAGAACATCTAGACAAATAACTAAGTTAAATATTAGATGATCTGAACAGACATTCTGAAAAACCTGTTGTACATTTATAAAATTCTGCATTTAGTAAGTGTAGAATATGCACTATTTTAATAGATGTAGTATACTCTAGACAAGATATTGAACTATGTTAAATTTACAAAATAGAAATGCACAGAAATTTCTCTAATAATAACACAATAAAATTATGAATAATAAAAATTTTATAATTTTATATTTGATGTTAGAAACCCATTTCTAAAGAATACATGAAGATATCAGAAGAGAAAAATAAATATTCTGAAATAAATAATAAAGAAAATGTAACTAAAAATGGTAAGCATGTAGTTAATGTATTCATGTAAGGGATTATTAATAACTTTAAATACTAATTAGAAAAGAAGAAATCAATGAACTAAAGTTTCTAGTTAAGAAACTGGGAAGTGGGGTGAGGGGAGAATATGAACCCAAAGTCAACAGAGAAAAAAAAGAAATAATAGATATTAAAAAGGAAGCTATGAAAAATTAATAGAGCCAGAGCTAGTATCATCAAGGACAAAATGAGACATAGCCCAAATCACCAATATCAATGGAAAGAAATATTTTCATGTATATCTCATAGATAGAATATTATGTTGGGTATCATTACAAGAAGTTTAGCAAAGTCGTGTTTCCCTCTAATTTGGTCCTGAGGTTCAGATTCTCTGATAGGGGTCCAGGGTAGGTGTTCCTGGGTATTACAGTATTCCTTTCATAGGACACCTTTCCATCCTGGCTGGTGGCCCAAATGCCTGATCCCTGCCCATGTGTCCCTCACATAGAATGAGTGTCATTTTGCTTGATGTCCTTGCAACATTTGTCTGACCTATGTCCAGCTGGCTGTTCTCAGCCACTATCCAGGTAGAGAGGCAGGTTCAGGTGTGCTGGTCAGAGGAGGTAGTAGGACAAAACTATGAAATGACAGAAGCTGTCAGTCCTTATTACTGACAGATCCAGAGAAGAGAGCAGCAAGGGGAAGAGGGAGAGCAGAGGGGAAGGGGAACCTTCCAGGACAGGCATGCCCATGCAGTGGGTAAGGAGTAAAAGAGAAGCAAAGGTTCTCCTGGCCCTAAGCCTTCGTGGGGTTCAGGGAATCACCTAGGAACATTTACTATGGGGAGTCCCAGTCCATGACCTTAGAGCAAGCAGTTATGAGTTCTGTGGAGTTCTGTGGAGTTCTGTGGAGTCAATGGTAACTCAAAGGTAGCCATTTGTTGATGTATGGAAGGTATATGGACATTGGACATTGGGCTAGAGAGGTGAGTCAGGTGGATTGACCACCTGGAGGAACTGGGAGGAGGTGAAAACAGGAAAGTGTGTCAGTGGTGACCAACTCCCACTTCTGTTATAAGAAAGTCCCACTTATGTGCAGAATGAATGCCAAGGAAATATAAAATTATAAGAATGCACTAAAAGCCACTTGGATGAATTTAAATACCATGGGAAACACAGATGGTTAAAACTGAAACAAAATGAAACAAAAAAAATGTAAAAGTCAAGTCTCTTTTAGAGACATTAAACCTACTTAAAAAAAATTTTTTTTCCATTAAATTATTCATTCCCTGGTGATTTCACAGTTAAAGCCTAGTAACTTTTAAGAATGAAGTAATATCAATATTATACAAACTCAGAAAATAAAGGAAGAAGTAACACTTCCTAACTCATTTTATGAGACATTGTGACCCCAAAAACAATCCAAGTAAAAATGTTACTAAAAAATGTACCGGTTAATATTCCTTCTGAACATAGATTAAAAAAATCATTTAACATAATCTGTTAAATGAGCTATGCCACCATAATAATGCTTACGATCAAATGGGATTTATTCCCATAAAACAAAAATGGCCTCACATTTGAGAATTAGGCAATGTGATTGATCAGAGTCAAAAACAAATATCACATGATTGCCTACAGGGATGTATAAAAGTATCTGATAAAATTCAATGAACTCTCATTTTTAAAAAAATAATTTCAGAAACAGGTACAGAAGGGAATTCCTACAACCTAAAAAGGGGATTTCCAAAAAAGGTACAGCTAATATCAGGCTTAATAATGAAACATTAAACTCTCTCTCCCTAAAATCAGAAGCAAATTAAGGATGTTCCCCACACCACTTCTATTCATCTTTGAGCTGGAAGTCTAAGAAGTTGCATCAAAATAAGAAAAAGAGATTTAAAAACAAAAAAAAGAAACTCAGGTGTAAGTGTGTAGACCAGTGATAGAGTGCTTGTCTAGCAGGCAAAAGGCCTTGGTTCCATCCCCAACACTGAAGGCAAAAGTAGATTAGAAAAAGAATGGACCCCTCACTATTTCACAGATGATGAATAGTTTATGTAGGAAATATTAAGGAATCTTTCAAAGAATTGTTAAAGTAATAAATGGAACAAAGAATGTCAGGATAGAAAATTGATAAATAAAACGTAATTCTATTTTAAGGCGTTAGCAGCAGGAAATATGAACAGAAATTTAAAACAAATTATTTACATAAAATACTTAGAAATAAATTAACAAAAATTGTGCAAGATATTTTTACTCCCAACTACATTACTTTACTTCAGAAAATCAAAGCAGTCTAAGATAAATGGAGAAATATACTATGGCAACAGATTGAATGATTTAATTTTGTTATCATTTTCTCCAGATTCGTGTATAAATTCAGTGTGATCTGTATCATATTCCCAGAAAGTTTCTCTTTTTTTTTAAATAAAGTTGACAAGCTGATTATGTTTTTAAAATATAAAGGGTCTAAAATATCCAGAACAATATCATAATAAATATTGTATTATAGAGCTTACAACCTGATTTTAAGATTTACAATAAAGCTATAGTAATCAAGACCACATAACACTGGAATAAAAACTGAAAATGTATCAGTGGAACATTGTAGAGAATCCACAAGTAGACCCACACATAAAAAATAATCTTCATATTTTACATAGCTGCTAAGCAATCAAAGTTGAAAGGAAAACATCTTAGCAAATAAGTAGCATCTGGAACAATTAGAAACAAGATGAAAAAAATAAATTTTGACCCTCACCTCTCACCATTCTCAAGATGTAGTTTGAGATGAAACAAAGATCAGAACATAAAGGATGAAATCATAAACCTATCACAGAAAACATATAGGGGATTATTTTACCTTGTCCTATTAAATGGATCCTAATGTTTGAACATGTTCCAGTGAATAGTTTGTCTTGGTTCATGGATGCATCCAGAAAACTAAAAGGTGATTGAATACTCTGGGCCCCTGGAGCCATCCACCCCAAGAATGGCACCTTTTGACTGAGACCAGGGTGCAGTAATCATGGATCTGCCTTCACTCCACCCACAACTTCCTGCCACATGGGTCAGACAAATGGGTCATTGCAAATGGCTTCCCACATGGCCCAGTGACTGGCAGCCAATGAAGGCTTCTCCTGTGTGGTTTGTTGGGTGCACCACAGCATAGGACATGAAAATCTGCCTCGAATGAAAAATATTTTAGCAAATGCTGCACAAAAAAAGCTATGCAAATGGCTCACACAAGCACTTGAAACTTACCATCATTAGACATAAATCCAATTCAAATGAAGACCACTCTACCACTCTACACGTACCAAAATGTCTAAATTTAGAAGTATGGATAATATACAGTTTTAGGCAAGCTGAGGAACAACTAGAACTATCATTCATTATTAGTAAGAAAGTAAAATTTTATAACCACTCTGGGAGAAGTTATGTAGTTTTTTCAAAAAATCGAACATGCAAATATTCTATGACTTAGTAATTTCTTTCCTAGACATTTACCCAAGAGAAATGTAAATATATTTTCACAAACACATGTGCCAAAGTTGCACACAAAAGCTCCTGGCAGTTTTAATTATTATACAGAAAAACTGAAATTGAATGGGTTAAAAAATGACCTTCTACACTTATTCAACAGAATGTCACTCAGCAATACAGAGGAGTGCACACAGGTATAAGCAGTAGCAAGGAGGGATCCCAAAATATTCAGCAAATGAAAGAAAGCCCCACAACCAAGTACAAGATGTACGTGAAATTATAGAACACATGAAATGAGTATGTTGGAATAATTAGACTAGTAATTGCTTCAGGAAGAAAGAGGTATGCACAAAAGATGAAAGGGCACAGGGTGGTGGTAGTGTGTACATCTCTCTGGGGATTGGGTTAATCGAGCAAATACACTTGTCAAAACTTAGTGAATGTATAGTAAGACCATACGTTTTATCAACATAAACCAAATATATAAAAACAAAAAACTTTAAACACATTTTGAACACTTGTTAATAATATTAATCTACATATTTAAAGGGGAGCACAAAATGTCAATAATTACTTTGAACTGCATCAGTCATAAGATACATTGTTGGAGAGATAGGGATAGATACATAGATAAGCAATAAGCAAATATAGTGAAATATTAATTCGCAGTGTAAAAAATTAAACTCACATTAAAATTTCAAAAAGAATCATGGAACAGTGGTGAACATCTTTGATCCTAGTTACTCAGGAGGCTGAGGCAGGAGGATCACAAGTTCCAGACCAGTCTGAGCAACATAGGGAGACACTATTTCAAAAATAATTTTTTCAAAGGATCTATTTGATCATTCAGCGATTCATGCATCTGTCAGTACCAGACTGAAATTTAGCACATCCCTGAGAGGGGCAAGGAAGGAAACTTTGATGTTTGTGGAAACAAGAAAAAAAGAAACTTGTTAGATTGGTTAGGGTAAAAAATCCCTAGTTAGATGTTAGCTGAAGGTTTCTAATTGATAAGATTTGTAGTTTGTTTTGCTGTTTATATTGTACATTGAGCTTCTCAGCCTAATGGTGTGGATGTCTCTCTCTCTCTCTCTCTGTGTACACGTGTGCACACACACATATACATGCACATACATATTTATGTATATCATATGTGTGATTTAGATATGAAGTGTTCCCCAAAAGCTCATGTGTGAGGCAATGCAAAAATATTTAGAGGTGAAATGATTGAGTTATGAGAGCCTTAATCTAATCAGTATGTTAATCCACCTGAACAGATTAACTGGGTAGTAGCTGTAGGGATGTTGGGAGTGACTGGAGGAAGGAGGTTACTGTGGGCATGGCTTTGGGGTTTATAATTTGTCCCTGGTGAGCAGAGCTCTCTCTCTGCAGCCTCTTGCCATGAACTAAGCAGCTTTCCTCAACCATGTCCTTCTGCCCTGATGTTCTGCCTCACCTTAGTTCCAGAGCCCTAGAGTCATTGTCTATGGACAGAGACCTCTGAAACCTTGGGCCCCAAATAAACTTTTCCTTCTCTATATTGCTCTTGTGCAGTCTTTTGGTCACAGTGATGAAAAAATCTGATTAAAACAGCATAATTTTTAAAATAATAGAATCAAGGTGATGGGTTTCAGTTTTCTTTGTGAAGTTCCATTAATTATATGTTAGAATTTTGATAATGAAATATTCAAAATTTCAGCACAGTTTTTTTTTATGTGTCTGCTTATTTATTTTTTTCCTGATGTTCAATGAATATTCTTGATAAATAATGTAGACCTTCTGAGCTCAGAGAGTTTTTTCATTAGTGTTTCAATTTCTATTAGCATCCATATGTTTGGACAGATCTTCACTTTTTGGGGATTGCCTCTTGAGGGCTGGCTTTTTGCATTTATAGCCTTCCCAATCATGATTTTCATGCCCTTAACCATTTTCTGTTAGCCAAATTGGCTGCACCAAAATGATTTATTGTTTGCCTTATCAGTCCTTATCCTGGTTCTCTATGCCAATGCCCATGGTGCAATTGTGTTTTTAATTCCAAGCTCTCTTGTTTACTCAGCTTTCTTTCCAACCCATTTCTGTTGGATGGAGTATTTTGGGGGGTTTTGGGTTTTCATGCAATTTTTAAAATTTCATTTCAGAGTGCACAATTTCTTATTCTTTATGAAGAACACAAGTAGAGGTTAAGTTTTATTTCTTGTATATTTTTAAAATATTTTTTGGAGGTTGAGGGACATTTATTTTATTCATTTATTTACAAATGGTGTTGAGAATTGAACCCAGTGCCTCACACATGCTAGGCAAGTGCTCTACCACTGAGCCACAACTCTACCCCTCTTGTGTATTTTTTAAATTTATAAATAAAGTTATATTTTCCCTGCATTATGAGTATAGAACACTTTCTTTTCCTCATTCAATGTTATGAATCAAAGATTTTTACCACTCGAAACTCATGTGTCAAAGCTCCAGCCCTCAAGGCAATGGCATTTCAAGGTGGGAGTTTGGGAAGGTAAGTTTAGACTGGACTGTGATGTGGGACTTTTTCTTCTTTTGTAGATTAGTGTCCCTATGAGATTAAGAGAATCTCCATCTCTCCCCACGTGCACACACTCAGGAAAGACCAGGTCCTGAGAAGACCACCAGCCATCTGCAAGCTGGGGAGGGGACTCTGAACAGCCACCAAATCTGTTCACACTCTGATATTGGACTCCTCAGGCCTAGAACTGTGAGAAACAAATCTGCTGCTTAAGCTACCCAGCTAATGACATGATGGTAGCCCAACAGGATGGTGGCATTCAGTATGTATTTTAAGACCACTGTTGGAAAATTTTAAGGGATTTGCACAAATTTTAAAGTCATAGCTATAACCAGCATGACCAGTATGCCAATGACCAGTAGGCGCCAAAGCCAGAAAGCCCAGCTGTCCTCATTACATACTAAACTGTCTCCCCTCTGACACTGACACAGTCTCCAGGATCTTCCGATGCTCCTAGAATATCTCCTCTTCATAACAACTGCTATCTGAGGCCAGGAGACTTCTTGGGGAAACCCCAGGAGCCCCTCAAAATCTGGCCTATCCAAATTTTTAGCAATATTCCCCCAACACTCAGGTGTCCTTTAGAATATTCAAAGTTCCCGTTTCTTGAGAGCAGCAGTCAGGGTACATGAGGCTGTTGTCAAACTTGGATTTTTAACAAAGAAGCATAACTTCTCTGCTAGTTATAGCCTGAGAAAGCATGTGGAATGAGGGGTCAAAGGGGGTACTGTGGGATAGAAAGTGGCACTGATTGCCTCAGAGAGCATGGTAGGGGGTACATATAAATGTAAAAAGATGGAAATGGAGGAGGTTAAATCAAGTGCCACTCACCACCTGCAGCCTCCTCCATAACCCCATGTATTAAAAGAGTCTGAATTGGTATGTTTAATACCTGACTTATTTTGATGCATCATTCTGTACCAGAGGTTTGATAACTTCCAAAAAATTGAAATAAAAATAGGAATGGAAGTGCTGAGAGTACTCCAAGAGCTAATAATTATTATTCTTGGTGATAAAATAATTGAGTAGTTCACACAAAATAATGAAGAAATGAATACATTTTAATTAATCTGAATGCTAAGTGTACTTGAATGCCAATTCTAGGATGAAGGTATAAACGATAAATTAAATACTATTACAAAATTCCAAGTAGAAATATTATCTTGGAGGTAAACATGTGAAAACACCCCATGAACATTGGACTGAGGTGTCCCCCATGCCGTCGCTGAGGGGAACTCTTGGTCTGGAGGCCCAAGGTGGGAAAGTCAGACAAGATGTCAGGATTCTCCTAGGTCGGTGGGACCCCCATGGTAGCCTCTGCTCTGTGCTGTTCAGTGTCTACCCCTGACATCATTCTCACTTCTGCTCTTAGAAAAGAGCATGTGTCTAAAATGGCTCCCAAGATATTCAGAGAGTCGTGAGATCTGTGCTTTGCTGGGAATAACACTTAGGCCAAGAGACTGGGGATGTCTGTGACAAAGAAGGGTGTTTGCTAACCCCGGCGTCAGCAGCCACAGGCCTGGAAAAAAAGTTATCTTCAGAGTTATTATTAAAGGGCAGAATTTCTGACTTACTCTCTTTCACCTCTTTAGGTGCCAGTGTGTCTGAATTTCCACCATCAAAGTCCTTTCCATGCACCATGCATGGTGTGTCGAAAGCAATCACAGCTTAAGGAACCAGCTTCCTGTGTGCCTGGCACCTCCATGTGACTTATTTGTCACATGCTGGCTGGAGACCGGGCCCATGTGAAAAGATGGGATCTTTGCAAGATGAATGCAGAGAATAAAGACAAGGGAAGGAATGGTGACGGCCCTGTAATTGCAGATAGGACAAGCAGCAGGGGGCAGTGGGATAGACTAGATGGACGATGGAGTGACTGAGTTCTAGCCTGGCTTGCCTCACCAACAATGGAGTGCAATGTACAAGGTCAAGGTCACCTTCCTCTGTGCATCTGCTTTTCCTTACATGAAACAAGGCTAATAATAACCCTGCCCATCTCAGAAGATGCTGCATTAGCAACTCCAAATGTAACATTTTTATGGGGACAAGAATAGCTTTGGTGAAGACCCAGTTTTCATTCCACTGAGATTCTTCCAGTTCAAAAATAAACAGGAGAAAACAGAGCATACACCATCAACTTTTGAAGTAGTTTTGATCAATAAGAACATATTGACCAGCTTCCAGGCTCCCTCCTGGTATGCTGTGGAAATCAGAAGAAAAAGCACTCAGCTCTTTATTATGTCTGCAGTTAAGAGATTTCAGGGACTCACTCATGGCAGAAATCATGCTAAATAATTTTTATCTCCCACAATTCTTACAACTGCCTATGAAAATGATAGTATCTTCAAACACAGCATGCTGTAGAAAGAAATTCTATTAGTGGTTCCCAAATCTCGATGTGGATAAAAATCACTTGGAGAGCCTGTTATAAAAGTGCATAGGAGACACTCCCAAGGACTGATTCAGTATGTCTTTAGTACAGCTTGGGAATTTGCATTTTTTAGCACTCTCTCCAGGTAATCTGAAGAAGGTGAGATATGGACCACTTATGCCCACGCTCTTCCATGTATTATCAACTCTGAGATGTCAGGGGCTTTGTAGATTATAGAGATCCATATTTTCCAAATAAATCTGATTGCACATGAAACACTTATTAAAAATATGTGGTCCCAGGCTTATCCTCTGCCATTCCAACTCAATGTCAAGTTCAAGAAAAAAAATATATATATATGTATATATATGATCGTCCAAAGTGATTCATATGGTTGGCAAATTTGTAGTTTAAGTGAATTGTCTAGTAACATTTTATCAAAAGAAGAACTAAAGTGCAGTTTTCCAGGTGCTGGTGGCAAACTTCTTTCAGTCCATTACTTCCTTAAAAAAGGTATTTGCAGGCCCTGTGTTCCCCTGGTAGAGGGATTTTGAGTTCCCTTCCTTTGCTCAGCTCTTTCAGGTGTCCTGCACTCTTTCTGGTGATCATAATCAGGGCACACTGTCTAGGGCTCGTCACAAAACCCTTCTGGCAGAGAAACTGTAGGGCAGAATGGCTTCCTGTCTGATGAGGGGTAAAAACAAATGTGTCACACTCACCAAAGCTGCTTAGCCAGCTGCAGGAAGTGCACACATCACTGCAAGGTGAGCTGGCCACAGGTTCCGGCTCAGGGAGAAAGGCTCACTTGTTTTCCCATTATGACCCACCTGGGCTGTGCTCCCAGCTCCAGCAGCATCCTGACAAGCTGGGGGGAGCTGATGGATTCATGACACACTGCCTTGATGACATATTTACTAGGCCTTTCTTGCAGGGGTCCAGGATGGAAGGCAGGAGCTGGGAAAGGAGAGGCCTGCTGGAAACTGAGCCCACTGGGAAAATAGCACGTAGAAGGCGACAGATGAGGAAAATCTTGCTGAAACGTGTTGGGGCAGCAGCACTTCTTACTAGTGGAGGATTTAGAGCCTGGAAATGTTCTGTTGGGTGCCAGGGGAAGGGGTCTGCTCTCTGGCCCTGGTCTTCCTGTCCAGATAGTCACAGGAAGCCGCTTGACTCTTTCCACATTAAGAGAAGCATGAAACACCATGAAAATGTGAGGATACATCATTACAAATTGCAGTATTGGAAACATCCCTATCTATCTTCCAAGTCAGGATAAGACTACATTTTAGAAATAATTTTCTTACTTTTATTTTCTTTTATCTAAAGCACAGGGACTCCATAGTCCTGACTAGGCAAAGGATTGCACTTTTTGATTGATTTCTATTTTTTGTCAGATAGAAGGATGAGGAAAAAGGAAAATATGAATTATTATGCAAATCTTGCACTGAGAGAGAGGTTTTTATAATTTTTCTCATTTATTGCTCATGAAACCCCTGTAAGTTAGAAATCATTATCTCTACTCTATAAAGGAGGAAACTGAGATTCAGAGAAATGATGTGCCCAAAATCACACAGCTAATTAGAAGCAGAGCCAGCATTTGAGCTGTGCATGGGACAGAGTAGATATTCAACGATTTTTTTTTTTAATTATAGAGGTAATGAATGTCCCTCAGGCCAGGATTCTTTTTCCTAATAGGACATACATTCACACAGTGGCCTTTATCTATCCATTATGCGCATTTATTCATTCAGCATGGTCTTCTTTAACCACTGCTATGTGATGATCCATTTGAGAACATGGAGGTAAATCAGACATATGCATCTCTCCAATAGTGTATAGTTCATAGGAGAGAATGGACATGTGTAGGAACCCCTATAACGCAAACCTGAGTTTGCTAATCACATGGAAATCTCCAGAAGGGTGATAAAGAGCAAATTACACATTTCCACCATCTGCAGAAGTGTTTAGGGCTTGGCAGCACAGAGGTAGGAGACAATGAAGTCAGCAGGACAATCTGGACACGGACACTGGGGCAGTATTTAGCGCAAGCCCAGGGGAGGTCACAGTTCAAAGGGAAAGCAGTGATGAATTTGGTGAGATGAATGGATGAGCCCAGTAGTTTCTGCATTGGCTCATCTGGTTATCACAGCTTCTCTGCTGAAAGGCTTCATCTTGGAGAGCCCCTCAGGGGGCCAGTTGCAGGTCTTCTGCTGCTAAGTGGTTGGGGGAAGGCAAAATGAGTCCGCAAAGCTGCCTTCTTTAAGAGCATCTATAGACAGCCAGGGTGTCATTTTGTGACCTTGGAACATTCCAGTTTCCTCCGTTAGCCGAGTTCATAAAATGCCTGTGCCGCATTCCTTCCTACCTGATGGCAGTCAGCCTGAGCCAACTCATCAGGAAAGTTCCAATGGAAAGATAAAAGTTGAAAGTTGAATATGCAGCTATAGCTCTTTTTTGGCCTATCACCTCCATTTAATTATAGAGGCGTGTAGGGAAGATGAGAATGCAATCATGACAGTGGTACCCACGGAGAAGCCGAAGTTAAAATTCACCTGCAGAAAAACATTCATTTCCTGCCTCAGATCTGTGCAAACATCGATGACAAGACTATCACATTACAAATGAAGGTGATTAACATAATGCCGCCTAATGAATGAATTCCTTCTGTGGAACTGAAGGCAAAAATGTTTTCCTTTCCCCTTAATCCACTCTAATATATGCAGATTTGCCAATAGAGGTTATTTGTTATCTATTAGGATGCATTTTAGGTGAATTCTCCCTTTATCCACAGAGGCTTGCATAGAGAAATATTTGATTGTCGTTTTTGTAAATATGGGTCTTCCGTTTTCTGAATCAGATGGAGAAAATAATTTTTTAATTTATTTTCAAAAAATTTGTGGTCACATTAGGATGTTGCATTTCTCTGAGATCCTTGATCAAAAAAAAATAAAATAAAATAACTTCTCTAAATTTTTCCTCATAGGTCTAAGAAAATGGATAAAATCTCAGTTTTAAAAAATGTAAACTGGTACTGATATTCTGGAAAGCAATCTGTCAACACACATGAAACAAATGTAAAATGTTTCATCTTTTTGACTCAGAAATTTCACCTGTGGGATGTATCTTAAGGAAATTAAATTATTCTACATATAGACATCCCCATGAGCATATCCAGTACTATGTTGTTAATAATGATGAAAATAATTAGAAAAAAACTGAGATTTTCATGATGAAGACACGGCTGAAGACACCCTTTAATGGAATAGTCCACAGTTATTTCTAGAGAGTTTTGGATTTATTGGTTCTTTTGGGTTATACAAGATAGCAGAATCCATTTTGATATAATTATACAAGCACTGAATATACTGATATTCTAGTTAGAGTTTCATTCACAGCTCCCCATATCTTCCCACTGAGAAGGGAGCCTGAGAATCAGAAAGACAGCTTGGTGCAGACAACAAGCACATACTCTCATTTTAAAATATTTTAAAAAGTACACGTAAACATGGAAATGCTTACAGTATGGCAATCACTGTGAAGTACGTAATACTTACTGATCATTAATAATTACTCAAATGCCTGTTCCATGCAATTTTGAATCCTCATGGGTCCCCCAGTGAGGTAAGTACTATTAATATTAGCCCTAAATATCAAATGATGAAACCAAAGCCTATAGGGTTTGGCTTGTGCATCTGTTGTCAGATAGCTAATTTGTTTTGAAATGAAATTCAATGTCATTCTGGGTTCCCAAGACCCTCTTACATCACTTGATTTAACAGGACTCACAGAACTCAGCAAATGCATTATAGTTGCAGCTTATCACACCAAGAACAGGGAGATTCACATCAGCATTAGCAATAGGGTGGAGTCCAGGAGAGCCCAGGAGAGTCCAGGCACAGGTTTCCATTTGTCCTCTCTCAGCTGTAACACAGACGGTGCTTACTTCTCCCTTCCACTGTGTGTGCCAGCATGTGTAGAGTATTGCTCACCAGGGAAGCTCACCTGAGCCTCGGTGTTCAGGGTATTCACTGGGAATCTGCCACAGAGGCAGGGACTCCTAGTTGGCCAGCCTCAGTTATTTGTCCTCATCCTCTCCAGCTGACAAAATGATAGAGCTTGTGCCCAGAAACCCACCATAAACAGCATTGCTAGCCTAAACTCTCTAGAATGGCCAAGCCCCCAGGCATACAAAGACACTTTTGGCAGGCAGTGTTTTCCAAGGGCTTGGAGGTTAATTTCCATGAGTTGGCATGAGCCAATAGTTTCTTTGGAATTTTCAGGGATCAAACACAGTAGAGCTGCTGAATTTACTCTTCAATGTACAAAGTACAATTAGACAGAATTGAATCCAGAGCCTGAATACTTAGCCGTTGTAGAGTCTACCAAGCAGAAATCTAGTCATTTGCAAAGTACCTTTTGTGGGCCAAGAGCGGAGCTACACAGCAAGGTTATGAGGTTGAAAAGAGAAATAGTCCCTGCCTATGGTAAGACGGAGAGACCAGCAAGTCCCTGCTGCAGGTTATGCCTGAAGGTGGAAATTCACAAGTGAAGTAGGAGGATGAGGAGAGAGCATCAGAAGTATGGACCAGGGAGAAGAGATGGCTTTCCTTGGGAGGAAACAGTTAAAACAAGGATTAGATTATAAATGAGAGTTAATGAACAGAAAAGTCTCTCTGGAGGCATGTGGGGGAAGCAGATGCATGACAAGTTTCAGGAATTAAAAGTGATTGGGGCATTTTTTCTATAATAATATCATGTGATGCTACAATAATATCCCAAAATAATTAAAATGATGAACAAAACATGTTTGGTGCTGGCTGGAGCAAAGCAGAGAGTCAAGGGAGGCAAAAGGTAATTCCAGATGGACAAATAGGGACAGATCATTAAGGGACCTTTGTGTTCCAAATAATAATAATAATAATAATAATAATGTATACTTTCCTAAAAGATATAAGAAGTGTTGGGAATATTGAAATCCTTGGAATAGGATGACCATATTTTCACTTTATTAAGGCAGGTCTAGCAGCTGAGTGCAACTCAGACTAGCAAAGCTTCACAGGAGGTAGACAGATCAGGTAGGGAGTGTCTGCAAAAGTTCCACTGTGGTTAAAGGAATGCTTAAACTAAGACATTGGTTGTCACAGTAGAACAAACCATCAGAATGGAAAGAGATATCAAAGGTATTAAGACTCAGCAAAAGATTAGATATGGGATCCGAATTTCTTGACTTTTGTCTATGGGAACAAGTAGTTGATGTTATTATTCAAATAAGTAGAAAATGTGGAAAGGGGACCATTTTGGACTATAACTGAGAAAATGCTATTTTTTCATCATTGACTTTTCCCTTGGTCCACGGGCAGAGTGAATTGCAGAGCTGCATGGGACTGAGATCTAGCCAATGAAATGTGGACCTTGATAGTGTTTGCTACATCCAGTCCCTATCACTAAGGACTCCCACATGAGTCTCCAAACTTTCTTCTAGCCAAGCAGGGAGGACACCAGGGTGATTTTGGGCCCACAAAATGAAAGCAGTCTGGGACCCTTAAAGAGAACCTCTCAGCACACAGGTGACCCCAAAGTGAGTGAGGAATGGTCCCCTATGACACTGGGCCAGTGAGTACTTAGGTTTCACATAAAAGATAGTTGACCATAACTAGATCAAAAATTGGCCCCTAGAAGTAGGAGTTTCCTGTGAAAAAAACAAAACAAACAACAACAGGAAGCAAACAAGACAAAATAAGGCGAGTTGAGGTATCAATCCCTTTGCAATTGATTGTCAGGAAGCTCTGACTAGATAGCCAGAGATGCCTGCTATATGGAAGCAGATCCTTTGGGTGTCAGACTGTTGTCCTTATGAGCTGAAGAAGAGGTTCTAAACAGATTTCTTTCAGTGGGTTTTGCTGTTATTGGGTGTGTTTGGCAAAGATTAAATAAAGAAAAAATAACTCAGGAAAGAATTGGTTAGTTGGCAAGTAGAGAAGAAAGAAAATGCCAAAGTCCAGAAATTCAGAGTTGTGCTGGGTTGGAAAAGCCAACTATTCCTAGGATTAGGAATGTGCCATTTAAAAAAATTTTGTGAGAAAGACCCAGTGCAAAATTTCAATTGAACTCATGCCTGGGCAAATATGAGAATTGGGGTACTATCTCCCCAAATATTATTTTGGAATGTCACAAGGTATCAGCTACCCTTTGCTGGAGAAAGAAAGAAACCTCACAGCCAAGAGGCAAGAAATAAATCAAACCAGAGAATCATGCCTGACGAAAGAACTTCGGGTAGTACTTGAAACTAACTGAAGAAAAACAAATTATAAGTCAGCAAAGTTTGTAAGGAAATTGTTTTGCCAAAGAAACTATGAAACTAGAATAAAAATAATAATAGAAGGGGAAAAATATTCTGTCCAAGACTCAAAATAACACTGCAATCACCATGAGCAACCAACAGGCTGAAAAAGCTATGAAGTTGTCTCCAGCCCTTCTTATGTATCCCAGGGGGTTGCAGATATGAGGGTTCCCTCCAGAAAAACAGCGTGCAGGAGAGCGCCTCGTTCCCTCATGGACTGGACTTGAAGTACATTAGCTGACATATGTGCCTTCTCTTCTCCTGACAAAATGTGAGTCCTAGCACAGCTCCTCTGAACCATTTGACATTGGTTGGCATTGGAGGCTTGTAGGAACAGCTAACTTGAATTTTTATCCAGTGCCCTGAACCACAGGGAGCAGTATCCTGTCTCATGGAGAGGATGTAGGGCCAAGACACCATCCAGGTCACCAAGCTGCATCAACCTGGGCCCAGGAGCAAGGAAGCTGAAAGCAGAGCCCTGAGCTACCCACCAGTGGGCATGGGTGTGCACAAAACAGTTGTTGCTGCTTGCTGCCCCTAAGATTCTTAACCAGAGTGTAACCTGGCCTGCTATGACTGACAGGTGTTTAACCAGAGACCTGAAGAATGAGAATGAGCGACCAGGTTGAGTTCCCTGAGCTGGAACTGCCAAGTGGGTCCGCATCGGGTCTGAGAACAGCACAGACACTGTGTTTGATGAATAGTTGAGAAAGCAGCAATATCCCACAGAGTCACAGCCCTTGTGTTCCTGCCCTTGATTTGTCACTCACTAAGTGACACTCGTCATGAAATAAAACCCTTTGATTTCAATCATGCCATTTTTGAAGAAAAATAAAGTCAGTGAATGAAGGCAAAGAATGGTGCATAACTTATGGACCTAAATTCGGGTGCAGTCAAAGCCCAGCTCTGATGATAACCATTTTGTTCTGGTTGGAAAGCCCCAAAGCTACTGCCTGCTGGTCCATAAACCCAGGGTGCTATGGGGTTTTCTTGCAAGGATGAAATGAAAGGCAGGAAGTGATGGTTCAGCCCCAAAACCTTGTGTTTAGGATGCACTTGATAATTACCAGCCCCTGTTGGGATTCTTCCTCCTCATCAGTAATGTCTCACAGCTCTGAAAATCTATGACTTACTTCACTCTGTAATTATTATAGACATGTAAATTTTTAAAAGTCTTTTGAATCCGGGCACAAAGACCAGAGCTGTAGGGGTTGGAACTGTAGGACAGGAGACTCCAAGTTAGTGTTCCAGGCCCTTACAGTCTGTATGAATATGAGATTAAAAGCAACCAAAGAAACTCTTCTATCTATGGACTTACTAGTAAGCATCTTTCCACATATCAGGGTAAAACTATTTGATATTCACAGGTCTAGCATCTCAGAGCACGTAGAGGTTTGCTAAAAATACATCACCAATGCTTGGCTTTTGTTGAATCTTGTAGCTAATTCATGTATTCGAATTCATGAACTAAGAGGTTGCTTTTTAAGACTTTAAACTTTCTGGTTCCCATAATCTCACTTGGCTTTAAGGAGAAGTAAGACTGTAACTACAGGGGCCTTAAGAGGCAGGAAAACTGGGATGACGTAGTTAAAAGAGTCACCTTCACAGATCCAACAGCCAGAGGACAGCAGGGAGGTTGATCAAGAATCACAATGTGGTGAAATAAAGATCTGCAAAGACACTATGGGATCACAGAAGACAGCAACTGCATCCAAGGGGAAGGAGGATGACCTTGGAAACTTTTCATGAAAAGACAGGCCTGAACTGCAGAGCCTGGGTTCCATTTGGAAGATGAAGGAAGGGAACAGGTAGTGAAGCCAGTAATGAGGATCAATCAGGGCTGACATCTGTTTCCCAAGAATGTTGAAGACTGAGCACCAGAGAAATGCCAAGGCAAGCGTAGAAGGCAAGTTTTATTTAAAGGATGAAACAGAGACAGACTTCTACACAGAAAAGGGAGCCCAGAGCTGGGTGTCCAAAGAAGTGGGGGTGTTCTACCCCTTTTATACATTTTAGATTTCCTTTGTTCTCATGGCCTATCCTCTCCCACCCAGGTAGTAAGGGAGCAGCCCAGGAGGCGTTAATTAACAACTCCTGAAACTTCCTGCAGGGAGGACCAATTCGGGAGGCAGGTTACCTTGGCAACCAGTGGAGGAGAGAGAAGTGTCCTGAAGGTATTAACATTTTATTTCCTTCTTTTGAACCAGCTCCCATCTCCCTGATTGGACCCAATTACTCATTATTTACACTGACTGTTCTTTTGCACACCCCACCTCTGGCTGCAAGAGTTCTCCTCTCTGAGAATTCAACTCTAACTCCTGTTAGAGGAAAATGGATGATGACCACTGTGGCTGCTTCAAGCTGAGAGGGGGTGATATGGGGCAAGCAGTTTCAGTTTCCCTCCTAGATATCTGGGCCACTTGTGGGGTCCATGGCAAAAAGTCTGGTTCAGAAAGTATAGGTTGTAAAGTCATCAGAGAAATGGGTGCTTCTATGAAAGAAACAAAAAGAAGTGAATACTGGAATAAGATTAATACAGAATAAGTATTTCAGCAACTGGAACATGTCAATGAATGTAATGGAAATCTATCACCAGGAGGTGAAAGAGCTAAGAAGTTGTTTACATAACAAGGCTTGTGAGGACAAGGCCTTCATTTGGGAATGTCAGTTTTTAACATTGCCAAAATTATTGGGAATGTAAACACAACACTTAGTTTTTATAATGTCACAGATGCCCTCATAAGATGTAGTTAATCTATTTAATGTCATATAATTTTTACAAAATACCTTCTTATTGACATGATTTCTGAGCTTAGTAGAGATCTCTTTATTTCTGTTACTTAGGGCTAGATAATCATACTAGCGAACACAGATCAAGTCTGCCTATGTAAGAGGTTAAGAAAATCTGTAGGCCTTAAATTGACTATTGACTCAAAATTCTGACTTTGATAGTGATGTGGCTCCACTGTCTAACAATCCCTCTTTTGAAGCCTCCAATCTCATTTACTTTTGGTGAGGCTACCACAAGTGTACATCTTAAGTTACATTAAAAGGATTATTCTCCTTTCTTTTAAATTCCTAGGAATAGCTGCACATTATAAATGTTTTTGCTAGGTGTTTAAGATCAAGTTGGTCAAAATGTTCGTATCTATGGTTAAGAGTCAGCAGAGTTCCCTCAAGGGTCACACTTGGGAACTTGAGAGCAGCCTCTTAGCTCCTTAGGTGCCATCTGCAAGGATGGGTCAGGGTCCTCTGGAACATGTGACTTCCCTTAGAAACATCAGGGATGTTTCCTTCTCCAATGATCCTCCTCTTTTGCAGCATGTGCACTGGTTGGCTTTCTGCTCTCCAGGGTCTCAGTGATTCCCCTGATCAGAAGGTTACATGAGCCAAAGTTGCAAAGCCCTTAGAGAAGTCCCCTTATTCCCCGAATTCTAGGTGACTCAGAGGGCAAGAGGCAAATATTGGCTATTTTCTTTCTTGACCATTTTACTTCCTTAATTTTGTCTCCAAGTTTTTATCTTAAATATTCAGCAAACCAGTTTTACCAGTCTTACAGTAAAAGTACTAGGTTTTAAATTTAATGTGTATAACATTACAGTCATTTACCCCTTTCTATTTAATTGGGGTCTGTATAAGTACTTGAAGTTGGCCTATTATCTCAAATTAACTCAGGTTGTTATATTAGAAGTTACACTTCTGTAAGACACTAAGAGACAACAGTTATATTGTACAAGGAAAATGCAAAATAAAATTTGCAAGAGTAAAACTATATTGCATTTTCATAATAGCTATGAACCAAGAAACTTAATTTTTATAATCCCAAACTTACTTTAAACTTTAGTTTAAACAACACCAGCTTGGTAAAATGTTCTTCTGAACCTTATACTTTAAAGACTTGTGTACTTGAAATTATGATTACATTTATTATACCAGGAAGCCAGTAATAGCACCACATATAAACTGTTTTTATATTAACCAAGTTTAGCTTTTAAGGACATGTTTAGGCTCTAATATAGAGTAATTTTCTAAAATAACAGTTGTTCTTTACCAGAGATGTAAAAACCCTTATTCCTTTAAGACTAACTTCTCTATATAAAACTTGACAAAAGAGATTATCTTAATAGATAAGAGCAGATTAATTTTTAAGAAGTCTTTTTTACTTCAATCATAGAGTATTAAACTTTGGTTTATATTAGTGCATTAATATTTAACCTTAGAAAAAAACTTGAATAACTGATTTTGCTACTTATATATGGTCAATTTAGTCACACACACACATTTTTTGAAATTTGTCCTCCACACCTTACTTAAACATTCTACAACTTTTAACTTTACCACATAAAGATTTTCTCAGGAAACATTTCTTTTCTTTCTACTTCCCATACTAAAATATATTTCCACACCTAGAACCTTCTTATATCTCTTTCCTAGCTCTTGACCCTTTTTTAAACTTAACATTTTGAAACAATCCTATGAATTTTCTGAATCTAGACAAATCACTCACTCTAATAAGATGAAAGACTTTTAAGTTTTTATGGTACTTTAATTGAAATTCAACTGAAACCTTTTTTACTTTATATATGTAAATTCCACCTGATGGTATCTCAACTCTTAGTAAGTTTGTTTTAGTGAAGACACAGACACAAAGTAATCTTAAACCTTTTTCCACTTTCCAATCTATGAAAACACACTTTTAATATTTAAATATATTTTTACCTTATTATGCAACTAATTAGAACAAATAAAATAAAGTTTTTTTGAAAGTATGATTTCATATTTAGCAGTTGATGTTTTAGCACTTCAACTTGAAAACTAATGAGATGTCTCTAACAAACTTATTTATGATTAATCCCATTTATGTTAAATCCTTATTTATTTCTAACTGTAAAAATTAAGATATCAGACAAGTGTAGTGAACAGCACCAACCATTTCTTCTTTGTTGAAGAAAAATTCCAGAAATAATGGATATTACATTGTAGACATTTTGTAGAAACCAACACTCTATTAATTGACCACTTAGAAAAACTTGTGAGCTAGTAATTTGAAAGACATCTTACTCTCATCCAATCAAATGTCACCTAATTAAACCCCCTTTTTAAATCCCAGGAACTGAAAGAATTTGGATCCATTTCTCATTTAAATTTGAAGTTATGAGCACTCATTTATCTATATGACAATTTTGATACCATGTACATGATATATGGACACAAGCACATGTAGACACAATGACACAATACACAAGTGTGCACACATACACAAAACAAACAAGAAGCAAGAACTTGTAGCTTTTTGTATGTAGATCTCCACAAGTAGCAGGCAATGCTACAGAGGTTTATTAATGTCTCTTTTAGAATTAAATTGTTAGAAATTAAAATAGAGCTATCAAACTTTCACATTATAACTTAAAAATAGGGCATGCTGTATAGTTGGAAATGTTAGGTGTAAAGTCTAAAACCATCCAGGACACTTGATCCTCCATGGCTATCAGATTTATTCCCAACATCACCATGTGTATGCTCTTCTTAGAATTTTGTAAGAGGAAGTTTTCCCAATATATTTGAGTGCCAATCCTTGAAAATTGGCCTCTGAGCAAAAAGAGAGTATAAAAACCTCTATAATTAGATAAAATAAGACTGTTCAGAAAAATATATTAATTTAGGCGTGCAGAATCAAATGTGAATTCACCATAAAACTATGAACTCAAAATACAGAGTCAAGAAAATAAGTTTGTTTTTTTTTTAAGATATGTCCATAATTACTCTAGTAAAGGAGCATGCAGACCATTTTTTATAAGGTTAATGTTTGCTTTTGGCTCTGATTACAGTGAGTTCAGATATCAAAAGAGTGACAGAGAACCCTGAAATCCTTAGATAAAGATTTTCAAGGTAAAGAAGAATTGTATGTATGAGATCATTAGATCGCAAAAGAGAAATAAGATGGCCATTTAGGTGTCCCAAGCAGCTTGGATTTTAAAGTGACACAGCTTTTTTTCCTCTGGTCCCAAATCTGCAAGCCCTGTAAGCTCTGCCACCCTCCAGAACTTACATTTCACTGCAAGCCTTGGTGAGACAGAGATCTGGCAGAAGTCAAGGGAAGCTGTTGTTTTGAGTAAAGCTTCATGCCTAGAGCATTTCAACCATTTTTCTTTTGTAAAATTAGTCTCTTAAAGTGTTGTCCTATAATTTATCTTTCCTCTGGAGACCAGTTTTATTCCCCAGTTGTTAATCAGGCCAGGTCGGATGCAGGAAATTTGTCTGTGGGTCAAAGTTACCCCACTATTCAGGCTAGTGACGATCCTGGCATAACTTCTGAGAAGGAAGCTCCTCTGCACAACACATGAACCAAGAAAAAGAGAAAAGGATTCAAAAGTGCCTGCACTGTCTCTTTGGATAAGGACTGTCTCCCCATGAGGATCACTGCAGCAACCCTCCTATGAGCTTCTGATGATCCAACACATCATTTCTCACCACATTAATCTGCCAGTCCTAATGATGGCTTGATTGGTAGATGCTAGAGTCTCTGCTTCTCTCCATGCCAGAGATGCAGGAAAATTCAGACTTAGGGGCATGACTGAACTTCTCCTGCCACTATAAACTTCCAAATGTGATGACCCATGAAAAAAACTTATGATGGGGTATATTTTTTTTGCTCTGTGGGCTAAAGGAAGATCTAAGTGTAAGGAGGACATCGTGCATGTAAGGAGGACGTCCTGATAGACACTTACACCCTTTTGCCAGAGAAGTTTATGGAAGAAGTGTGCAGCCAAAGAAACTTGTAGAGCACATCTGAGCACAGGAACAATAGTGAGAGTCCCTGTATGCTTGTAAAGGCTTACTGTATGAACAAGTAGAACCCAAACATTTCCTTACAAACCATCCATGACCTTCTCTCAATCCTAGAGTTTGAACAGCTAAAGTCTGATTTGCAAAAGGAGGGAGGATACTTGGGAGGAGTGAGCATGAGGGAATGCAGCAGAGCCCATCCGGGGGCATATGTTATTGACCCTTTCACTCAATGCTCCTTATCAACTGATCACCATATGATACCCCATTGGGGTGGTCTGGAGAGGAGTACGTGGTAGAAACCTTTGGGGTTCACCTAGGAGTGACCCAGGCCAGAACCTTGCAGCTATTCCAACCATTTGTCCACCTCCATGCAGCCAAAGGCAGACCAGGAATAGAGAACTGTGTACTCTTGCCAAATTGCTCTTGGAGCCTGGATAGGATAGTGAGAAGTGGCTTCAGCAAACCCAACATGCTTGGCCCACATGACCAGTGATTCGGAACTGTGTAGGCTGGGAATCATCTTACCCACATGTTGTAGAAGGATGTGGGGTGTGTGTGCAGAAACTTACCTCTGTGATGATCTTGGTCATAAAAATGATTCTGGTGATGAGAATCTATCAGGGCCGAGTTCCGTTTCCCAGAATGTTGAAATCTGAACACCTGAGAAATGTGGAGGCAAGCATAGAAAGCAAATTTTATTAAAAGGATAGAACAGAAATAGATTTCTTTGCAGAGAAGGGAGCCCAAGGCTGGGTGTCCAAAGATGAGTGATATCCTGCCCCTTTTATGCATTTCAGATTTCTTTTGTTCTCATGGTCTCTCGTTCCCCATCCTGTGTATGTGATTGGTGACCAGAAGGTAGTCCAAAGGTGGAGTGATACAGGAAGGAAGGGAGCAGCCCAGGAGGCATTAATTAACAATTCCTACAACTTTCTGCAGAGAAGAACAATCCCTGGAGGCAGTTATCTTAGCAACAAGTAGAGGAGGGGGAAATGTCCTGAAGGTATTAACATTTTATTTCCTCCTTTTGAACCAGCCCCCATTTCCCCAATTGGACCCAATTAGTTATTATTTACACTGATTGTCCTTTAGCTATCCCCCAGGGCTTCCATAGGAGAACAGAATAGGACATTGCAGGTGTAGCTGTGCGTCATTTGCTCTTTGTTGTTCAGTAAATAATAGCTTAACCCCTCCTGTGCCACATGCTATAGGAGGTATCCAGAACATAACACTGAGAAATAAATACAGATCCTCCCACCCCTCAAGGACCTTGTAGCCTAGTGGTGAAGTGATAGGACATGACAAGCACATGTCATGCTCAGCACACAAGTCAGGTCAATATGTGGTCAGGGTATGCTTTGAGGCAGGGCTCACGCAAGCCACTGTAGGCTCCAAGGGGTTCAGACCAAGGCAAGGAGCTGCAGGAGACACAGACCAAGCTGCACACACAGGGACTGGAGGAGCTCCTCCATCAGGTCAGGAAGATAGGGAAAGCTCCAGACAGAGAGGCCAGTTACTTAGCTTTCCTTCATCTCAAGAAGCACTCAAGCAGCACCCATGTGGGCAAGCACTGAAAAGGTAAAGACAAGAGTAGCAGGTCTGGAACCCTTCCCATTCAGCACAGGAGGAATTGTACACCAAGCTCATTTAGAAATTTTCCACCTTCTAAACAAGCCATGTCCTGTAGTGCATTTAGAAGGAAATCAGAATGACCAGGATAGTATTGAGGTTGGGGCAAAAGGACAGTCAGTGTAGGTAATGAATGATCAGGTCAGGAAGATGGAGGCTGACTCAAAGGAAATCAAATGCTAATACTTCCAGAGCACTTCCCCTCCTCCCACCTGTTTCCAAAGTTACCTGCTTCTATGAAATGTTCCTCCCAGCAAGGAGTTGTTAATGAAAGTCCCCTGGGCAGCTCCTTTTCTGCCTGCACTCCTGGGCAGCTTCATTCCTGCCCTTGGATCACTCCACCTTTTGGTCAGGCAGGATGGAAGGAGGGGGCTTGAGAAAAAGGAAATCTGAAAGATATAAAAGGGGCAGGACACTCCCACTTCCTCAAACACCAGCTTTGGACCCTATCCTCTACCAAGGAGTCTCTGTCTCCGTGTCTCTCCCTGTTCTATCTTTTAAATAAAATGTTTTGCTCTTGCCTCAGCATTTCTTGGGTGTTCAGTCTTCAACAACAGAGGTACAGGACCCTACCTGATTGTCAAGGACTGGTATCATCTCTGGTCTCAGCATGAATGGGATGAATGAAAGCCAGAACAGAGCTGGTCTTTGCTAGATCTCCAGGTCTGGATAGCATTCACCCAGAAAAAGCACATCTACTAGGAAGAAGAAGGATTAAATCATGATTAAAATCAAGCAAAAAATATGCTAATTCCAAATGAAGGTCATGAACTAGGAACAGGTCTCCCATCCATGTCCCCAGTGTCACAGGAAATCAGGGAGCTGAAACTCCAAACCTCTGTTCTTGTGTTCCAACAAAAGAAAATTTAAAGTCAGACACCAAAAGTCATGCAAGAGAACTTTATTATAAGTGAAATTGAGGTGAAAGTAAAATAAAAGTGAGGCTTAAGCAAAAAATACTCTCAAGAAAGAGACTATGCCCTTTCCAAGCAGAGAATGACAAAGGAGTCAATGCTGTTCCCAATTTCATTGTTTTATGGTTAACTTGAAAATTGGGGTCCTCCTTCAACAACCTTCACCAATCAAATATTCAACTTCCCCTTTACATTGGGCGGTGGAGTTTTTGACCTTAATTGGTCTTCTCCAGAACTGTCATGGTAACCATCCTATTTAGGGGGACTTCATCTACAAGTCAATCCTATGATCATGTGGACAATGGGGTCAATAGCTGGTCAGAAGTTACTTCAGGGCACCTGTGATACTAAAGGAATCTTCCTTCTCAGACAATTGGAGACACTTAAGCTATAATTCCTAGCTTTACGTCAGACTCAGTGGATCCTGTCAAGACTTAGTCCCATTAATCCTTTTCTATTGATGTGTTTTTCCATTAGTTCCTTGGCTTCTGTTTATTTTCTACAAATTAACTACCACCCTTTGCTTTCTCATCTATTTTGGAAGTAGTTTAAAGAAGGACCCTAAAGTAATTTCAAGAACACTTTATGACCTTATCATAAAGAAGGACCCTGAAGTAATTTCAAGAGTACTTGATGACCTTACCATGCATTTCACTGCTCATTGCTAGCTCCTGCCTAACACCAGGACCAGTGTCCACTGTGCCAAGATGGGCAAGGATGGCTGAGCACCTGATCCTGAATTCTGACGGCAAACACCCACTGAAATGTGTTACGACCCTTCTGATTCTGCAGTGGGCATCCAGGATTACCTCTTGGAGAAAAGAAATTATCCTTATCTCCCTACAGCAAAGTAACACTTTGAGGGAGAGGGAATATTATCAAGGGGATAATTAAAAAGAGTTACTGGGCACAGGGCAAGAATCCAAGAGCTGAATAGTCAGAATTCAGGAAGGTTCTTCACTCCAGCAGTGTCTTCATCTGCAGAAACAGCAGTGTGCTTCCTGGAAGGCTAAACTAGCTGGGTCTTTAAGGGAGCAACAGCAGAGGCCTAAAGAACTCCCATTTTCTGTGTTGCAGGTCACTTGAATACAAAACATGAGAGGCTTTAATATTATCTCTGAATCCCAACTAAATTTCCTGAAAAAAATCAAGAAATTGATATAAATTGTTTTAGAATAGCACAAAGGCAATAGATTCTTAAATGCTTTATTTCAACAAATACACAGAAAATACATGAAGATGGATGTGAATTCCTATTCTCAAGCATTTTTTCATTAGAAAGAATCTGTTCACATATTTAGTTTTGATAGTCAACCTGTGTCTGGGCTGTTGCCTTAGAAATGAGTAATACACAGGTTCTCTCTGCAGGTCCTCTCTCCTCCTGGGAGGCAGATGGAAACACAGCAAGTGGTTCTGATACAGGGTCTGCTGGGAAACCGAGGCAGCACGGAGGCTGCCTCTTCACTTTGATTCTTGCAATCATGACAGAGAGGGTTCAGACATGTCGCTCAGAGGCACTGGCATAAGTTCATTAGAAGGGATAGGAATGGAGAAGAGGTGGCACTCTCAAGGGAGAGGGTGAGTCCCCTCAGAGAGAAGTCAGCACTTATTTCCTGCCCTCCCATTTTACTGGGGGTCCCAGAGAAGTTGCCTGAGAATCTCACCCAGGTCCACTTTTGATTTTTGACTGACAGCCTAGTTGCTGCATGGACAGGCTCCAACAGAGCAAAGGTGTGGTGCTCTTAGGAATTTGTAAGGAAATTGAGTCCCTCGTTTTGGCCTCAGTTTCCTGCTCCTTGATCAGTTCATTACTATTTGAATAGCCCCCAGCAAGCTTTCTTTGTGAGGATCTTCTATTTTAGTTGCCAGGGTGGTTGGGGGTTGCTGTAGTTTGGGTGCTAAGGGAGGGTCCAGCCATCTGCTAGGGTCTAACAAGATCTTGAAACAACAGTTTTTCTTAAGGGGTGTAATTATGGTTGGGGAGGTTTTACAATCAAGCCCCCATGTTCTGGAGCTTATCTGTCAGATACGGATCCCTGTAGTTTTCAGGTGCCCTTCTTTATCCTTTCCCAGCTTTCGGATTCCTGTCCCACTGGCCACCTGACAGCACAGTATGTCCCGGGAAAGTTCATAACAAAGCATGCACATACTCAGTCTTCTGTTTGCAGAGGGCCAAGCAAGCAGCCCACCTTGGGAATGGGGGACGGGAGTAGTCAAGAGTGGAGCCCAGAGAGAGGGGAGGATGCCCACGTGTCCAAGGAGAGAAAAGCAAGGACAGGGAGAAGCAGAGCAGCAGGAGAAGCCTCCTGACCTTAGGGCAGGATTAGCATGACTGAGAAGCAGAAATCACCCAGAGGGCCTCTCCTCTCTCTGCCTGGCACTCAGGCTTCCTGGAGCAAGCAGCCTGCACAAACAGATAGGGACGTGCAGGGCCCGCGGGCTCTGATGCAGTTTGCTAAGATCCTGAGCTTTTGCCTGGGAGCTGTAGATGTTGTTGAAGAGTGTGAAACAAGCAATGGAAGTGACCGGGTCTGAAGGGAAGGAGGGTGAAGACAGAGCCTCATAGGGACAGCAGGGCAGGGGTCTGGGTGAGATTTGTCATTCACAGCTGACTGCTTATCCCATCTCTAACTCACCAGCTGGGCACATGACCTAACCTCCCTGTCCTCCAGGTTTCACCTCAAAAAATATCACATTTGTCCCAGAAGTAACTATTGTGGCTCAGTTAGAAAAGAGAACATTCTCCTGGATAAGACAGCAGAGGCTCTTCCCATCTGAAGAGCCACATAGAGGACCAACTCAGCAGCTACACACATGGACTAATGAGAGGATGTGAATTCAGGTGGCATTTAAAGTATTACTTTAATGTTAATATATGCATATTCATGGGATAATAGAAAAAAATTACCTATGAAAGCAATGTATCCATTAATTCCTACCAAAATTTAG
The DNA here is from genome assembly GCA_020662805.1 of Glaucomys volans. Classification (NCBI taxonomy): domain Eukaryota; kingdom Metazoa; phylum Chordata; class Mammalia; order Rodentia; family Sciuridae; genus Glaucomys; species Glaucomys volans. Next base: position 504,261 of record JAJEJO010000669.1, on the reverse strand, counting down.
CTAACTTTGAAAATTATTTATTTTTAATTCCATGAATACCCAAATTCCTATAGAGACATGATAAACACAACAAAAGGATTCTGGAGCTGGCTGCATGATGTGTGAAGTTTCAGGAAGCCAGACTTCCCAGGGTGGATTGGAATAAAGACTGTTTAAAGTGGGGAAACAGGGAGAAGGTGTTCCTAATCAAGTGAAGAAGAGAGATTTGCAAAATATAGGGAGGACAATCAGCGTGGATTGGGTGATGATTTGCATGGAGGAGAAGAAGGAAAGAGAAAAAGTCTCTGTCAGGAGAAAGCAAGGCAGGTGGTCATCCACGTGGACAGTGAGGACCCAAAGCCATTTAGAGAGTGGTGAGGAACAGAGAATTGAATGCTGGTGTTTTCTGTCTCTTCAACATTGATATCATGAGTCAGATGTGTGGTCTTCAAGTCCATGACAGTGATATGGCTTGCACAAATATGAATATCCAGGAGTTTGCTTTTGAATTTCTTTCAACATTTTTATAAACCACTGTTATAATTTGGATTTGAGGTATCCCCCAAAAGTACCTGTTAACACTGGACTATTCAGAAGTAATGTTTGAATCGTGAGAGATGTGAACTAATCAGTGCATTTTTATTTTACTGGACTAACTGGAAGGTAATTCTAGGCTGGTGGAGCATGGCTGGAGGGGGTGGTTCACAGGGGATGTGCCCTGGAAGGTTGTTCTTCCTGGAGACCCTTCATATTCTCTCTCCCCCTCCACCCCACTTGTTTTCTGACCCTACCAGAGATGAGCAGCTTTCCTCCTCTGCTGAACCCTTTCCTCACAATGTACAGTCTCATCTTGGACCCAGAGCAATGATGTCAACCATCTTGGACTGATACCTCTGAAACGGAGGCCCAAATAAGTTTTCCCTCCTCTAAGTTGTTCTTTTCAGGTATTTTGGTCACAGTGCTGAAGTGCTAGCCAAATTAAGCACTTACTATGTACAGTTGTCATGATGGATAATGGATATGCTATTTGTATGACATAATCTGTCCTAAAATGTGGAGTTTAGAGAAAGAGAAAAATCTTAACCAAATAACTATGTAATATTGTATAATTTAGCATCATAGCTAGTGTTATGAAGGAAAACAATAGTAGGGTATGAGATTCAGACTCTGAGGTTCAGTAAAAGAATCTGTAATGGAGAAAATCCTCAAGCAAGAGGCAACAAGAGAGCCAGAGAGCATAGCATGGGGGGTTTGGCAGATAGGTTGGGCCTGGAACTGAGAATAGCCTCCAGGACCTGCGGGATGATGGGTAAAGTAAAAATAACAATAGATTAAAGGTGAATCCTAGATGAAGTTCCTGCAAAGTGTAGCCCCCCAGGAAGCCTAGAGGATACAGCAAGAGAGGCCCAGGATGAAAATCAAGAGAGAATGGGCTCTTGGAAGCCAAGGTAGCAAGAGGATCAAGGAGGAGGGAGAGGCTGCACAATCAGATGCTGCGGAAAGTGGTCAAGAAACTGAAGCCATGTTTTATTTGGAAGAATGAGGCTCAGACAGCTTTGATTCTGTCCTGTGCACACCTCCTGGGTCCCTCCACATCCCCCCATGCCCTGGCCCAGGGGTGCCAAGAAAGGACAGGAGGTCTGGCTTGCAGCCTGCCTGTGTCTATGTCCTTGGATGCCTTGTCCTTCCTCCCTGATTCTCAGCTTCCTTATCTGGAGAACAGGGACAAAATAGAATCCTCTTAAGACCAAGCATGTCACAAATGTGAGATAAGGAAAGAAAGGGAAGAAAATGGTTCATATCAATGTGAGGGAATTAGATGAGAAAGGAAGGAAGACTAGGTATGTTTGTTGCCCAGCATTTAGTAACTGCCAAAAAGTGTCCGTCATCCATCCTGTAGTCACAAGTACAGTTATACTACACCACCTCCCTCTGACATCCAGGGTATGGTATGATGGACATTTTCACCTCTGGAAACTGGAGGAGGAGCTCAGTTGGTGGAGTGCTTTCTTAGCAGGTGCGAGGCCCTGGGTTCAATGCTCAACACCGACAAGAAAGATCATCTCCTGTGTTACAATAGCAGCCTACACACATTTTCACTATAATATTAATCATTTTGGAAAGCAATTGTCCTTACTGCACCTCTTCTCCACTCAAGAAGAGGAGATGCGTTCTTATTTGGGTTTGTAGTTCTAGTGGCAAGCCTGAGAAATGTGTGACTTTTAATTGCAATGAAAATCAATGACACGTAATTAATGACCCTTAAGGAAATGTGATTATTTCAACATTTTACACTGATAATCTGACACAGCTCAGATACACAATGTGATTGTCCCACAATCCTGGAGTTCACTTGTAGCAGAGCTTCATCTGTACAGACTTTGAACTTAAAGCCTATTCTTTTCTACATCAGCATCCTGGAAACTGAGAGCTTGGAAGGAGCATGGAGCCAGGTAGACAGAAGCATGGGCCTCTGGTTGAAGGAAAGGAAGGCAAGTGAGACCTTATAGTTCTGTTTCGGCATCTTTGTATATATTTTCCAAATGGAAAAGTATGCACATTGCTCAGAATTACCTACACAGTCATTATATAAACACTTAAAGAATCAAAACACAAACTTCCAGGTAAATTGTTAATAGTTATGTTTTCTGGGGAGGGAAAGAGGAAATAGAATTGTGGGTAGAGAATTTCAATGTTTGTAATGCTTCAAAAAAAGAACTGAAAGAAATAGGTGAAATGATAGTATTTATCAAATGTAGGTGTTGAGTTCCAAGTGATGAATTCCACACTTGTTCTAAATGCTTTTTTGGGGGGGTGTGTTTCAATAAAGCTCCCCTCCATTCCCTCCTCTGTGCACAAGAATTTGGAGGCTTTGCAAGCTCACAGGAAGAAACAGCGGTAGGAACCAAAGCACAGGGTGGAGATACAGGTATCAACAGGGTCTAGAAAATGGAAATCGCTCAGGAAGAAGGGCACCCAGGGAAAGTTCTGAGGGATGAAGCGAAGATCCCTCTTGCAAAGCCCCAGAAGTTGAATATGAAGGACAGCCCTGCCTTGGGAGCTCGCTGCGTCTTCTCCTTTGGAATTGCTCAGCTTTCTGGAGGCAGAAGGGTAGCTGCTCTGTCACACAGGAGTCCGTCTTCAGGGAAAGCCCTTTGTCTGCACTGCCAATGATTAAGTGCCCTCCAGAAAATTCGAAACTTTCCTTTATCTCTGTGAAACCTGATAATTCTCTGACAAACTTCTCTGGGTTGATAGAACAAAATCTTTTCCACTTCCATTGTTTCACACTAATGATAATAGTAATAATAACATGATGTGAGTGGTGAGTATTTCATGTTTATTAGAAAACAAAATAGAGAAGATACACACAAACTCCTGAGATTATAACACTCAGATCGCACACTCTTCAGCAAGTATCTGGTTTGTGATTATACTGTTAGATACACATTTTTAGACTCTTAGAATTGAGGCTTTTCCCCCTTATTCCTAGAAAAGGATGATATTGGCTCAATAGTACCACCTGGTGGCCATGTGTGGCAAGTCCTCAGAACTGGAGGATTTTTCCCACATCTTAGGTGAGGTTGGTATTCCTGAACAGGAACATAACTAGCGGTTATTGAGAAAATCCTTTATTTTGTCTGATAAAAAGTGGTAGAAATATTGCAGAAAGTCTCGGAGCAAGTGCTGTGGATACACTATTTGGCTTGGCTCAGAGCATCTGATTTTGAAACTTCTTTTCCCACCTTACATCACAGGCTCAGTAATACTTGGCTAATAACCTCATAAGGAAGCAAATTGGTAAATTGCCATTTCTGAAAATGTGACAGATATTCAAGATGAGTGTGTACCCATTCATTCATTCATTCATTCATTCATAAAGCATGTATCCAGCATCAGCTGCATGTGTCACAGCACTTGATTAGGTCACGCTAGGGACAGAAACTAATCACACACTATCAGCTATTTGGGATCTAACAATCTGTTAAAAAAGGATGGCATTGAGAGATAAAACATCCCAAGAAGTGGCTTAGAAGTAATTATGGCCACTGTGGAAAATTCTTATTATAAAAATGGTCTTTTGCAAGCACCCGAGCAGTGAATTGGAGTGATCCATGCAGCAACCTCAGGTCTCTGATGTGATGGGTGAAGTGCTGGTGAGACATGCAGATGACCGCCTCACCCCCAACCCCTGGGACTTCCAGCCTGCTTTCCCAGGGAGCTGTTTTGTCAGCTCACTTGATGCTAACTATAGCAGGAGAGACATCCTGAAATTTCAGGAGCTTAATACAATAAAAACCTGGCTTGCATTTGGTGAAAAAATCTGATGTGGGTTCAGCAGCTGTATGTTGTCTTTTACTTCTTTCCATCCTGAATCTCCATCTGGAACACATGATACTGTGTTATAGTGCTATAGTAGTATTATACAATCCTGTGATCTTTTGTGCTCATATATTAAAAATTATTTATAACCATTATTATTATAGTAGAAACACTACTGTCTCATTGCTGTGGCTGGTTGGAAGAATCAGCTCTGTTAAAGTGAATTACCATTGTCCACTGTGATTCAAAGTACTAGATCAGAACGAGGACTTTACCGTAAGACTTTG
>JAJEJO010000669.1:457178-499662 GCA_020662805.1 Glaucomys volans | reverse complement strand
ACCTTGAGATCTGAATTTAGGCAAATACCCTTTGATAGCCATCCAGACATTTTCCCGTCTTCTACTTAGAATCAAAAAGATGTTGAACAGTTTTGAAAACTCAGCAAAGCTGATGCCATTGCTGCTGACAGGGCCCTCATTTCCTTTCTCCAACACCTCCCTGTTTCCCCCAGGGGACTCTGAGAGAAGCCCGGGGTACTATTCAGCTGAGGGTTGGGATGACCTCATTAGTTCTGAGCTGTGTTCAGCAACATGTTCACCAGGGAGGCTGGGAGCGCTGATCTGAAAGTAATAAAATACTCATTAAGTCAGCTTGCCTGTGAGTGGCTCTGGGTTTTGCTGATGTGAAGGATGAATTTGCAAACCCAGTCCTGAAATAGTGGGTTAGTTGACACAGCAGTGGGGAAATTGCCAGAATTGCTTCCCAAATAATTCTGCACTTTTAGGGTTTGGGTAGGTGATGTGGGGAAAAGATCCAGCATGCTTCACCTGGCTTCTGTCCTCCCAAGAGTGACCACAGCTTCAGGAGTTCAACCAAGAGAGGTAGAAAACAGGAGAAAACACAAACCGCAAAGTCTCAGAGGTTCCATAGTTATTTTTTTGTTTAAAAGAAAGGGAGATGAAGCAAGAGGAAAGGAAAAAGCTAGTGAGAAATTTCCTAAATCACGAAGTGTCAGGACTTTTAAGCAATATTTCAAGATATTCTTGCTGGAAAGTGAATTCTCCAAAATATCCTGGCCTGGTGAGGCAGGGCCTGCTGTCATGTGGCTGATGATTTCCATTAACAAGAAAGCAGAAAATAAGCAATCTCAGTGCAACTACCTAGAATCACAACATAGCTAGTTAAGGAAAGACAGTCACTGTTAACTAATCCAATTTTAGTCTCAAAATAAAAGATGCATTGCCAACCCATAATTCTATTACAACTTCATAAACGTCAATGTTGGTTGATGATTGATCAAGTCATTCATTCATTTATTCAAGACATCACCACGAGCTCTTTGCCAGATGCCAGCAAAGTGCTTACAAGCAATTTAGACTCTGAAGTGTGGACTTTAAGTCAGCAAAAGCAATTCCACTCTGGAGTTTGTTAGCAAAGCAGAAATTCAGACCCCATCCAGACTTAGTGAATCCAAATTTGCATCTTAATCAAATGCATGCATTTTTTCATGTATGCTAAGAAATTAGAAATAGTGCATTAGGCAAAATCTTAGAGTCCAACAAACTCAACACCTGAATATTTTGGTACCTGCCTTTTCCATGTTTCTAAGTAAGCACAAGAGCCCATGTTTTCTTAGCTCCAGAGACAAAAGTGACCATCAAAACTTCAATCTGTGAGCCATTTCAGGCCTGTCTCTTCATCTGAAAATATCATACCCCTAAGAATTTCCCTAAGACTTGCACAAAACAATATTTATAAACCATGTATCAGAGTGATAGATGCATGATAAACTTGCCATGGTTTGAATGTTTCTCCCAAACTGCCTGTGTTGGAAACTTAGCCCCCAATGCAGCAATAGTAAGAGGTGGGACTTTGGAAAGATGATCAGACCCTGAGGACAATAATCTCATGAATGGCTGAGTGCCCTTATCCCAGGAATGGGTCCCCATCTCAGGGTGGACTAGTACACCACCTTCCCCATTCAGTGTTCTCCTGTCCTTCTGCCTTGCACCATAGGATGATGCCTCCAGAAAACCCCCAACAGAGCTGGACCTCTGCTCCTGGGCTTCCCAAGCTCTAAAACACTGCTCTTTAATAAGTGCTAGATACAGGTATGGACTCAATTTTTCACAGCTGGTTCCTCCAGCCCCTCACCCATCCTCACTTGCTGCTACTGAGTGAACACAAACTCTCGCCTCCTTTCCATGCTCTCTGGACTCTGTATGCCCCTGCTAGGGATTTTTGATTTCTGTGTTAAGCTCTTTGCCCGCGTGAAACTGAAGGCAGGGCCATGTTCGTTTTCCCTGGAATTCATGCATAAATAACTATTCCTTCCCAAGCCCAGATTGCATAACAGTCCAGAGCATGGAGAGTGCAGGCAGGACCCGACTGTTTGAGCCGGGATGGCTGCTGGCCATGCGTGGGAGAGGGACCTCCTTGATGACGGTGGTCAACCTCTCTGTGCGTTGTTCCCTGAAAAGAGAACAGCAGTGGTAACAGCAGCCGCCTCTGACTGCACTCCTCCAGCCCTTAAGGGGCCGGGCAGCTCTGCTGCTCCTTTCTCCATCACCTGAGCTCTGTATGCCAGTCAGCTCTCCATGCTTTATTTGTGTGTGTGTCCAGTCACTTGTCCCCGCAGTATGTGCTTTTCACCTACCATGTGACAAGCATTGTGTGAGGGTTTGTAGCTTTGTGAGTGAACACAGAGACACTCACACAAAGCACATGCACACCTTTGCAAATAAGTCACATGTGCAAGTTAATTGCACATACGATAAATATTCTTATTTGAGAAACTTAGTTACCACCAAGGGGACGTGAATAGAAAGGTGTGTTCTTGGCATTTTTAACCACCTGTGTGTAAAAAGCCTTAAAACCACCAGCAGAGGGCAGAGCATCCTAAGGAAAGGAGACACACAGCTTAGGCCCCAAGCCTCCTCTCTCTGTATGGGTGCTATTGCTAGATTCTTGCTGCATTTTGCAATCTTGGAAATTCCTGGAGAGGATCCCAATCTGGTTCAGTCCTTGGGTGTCTCCGAGATGCTATTCATCACTAGAGAGCCAGTATAAAAGGTAGGAGTTCAGATTGAAGCACAGGCTTGCTTTCAATGTCTATTATTTCCACTTACTGAAATATGGCCTTGGAGCGGGGCAGGAGAATTATATACCATCCTAAAGCTCAGTGTCCCTGTTCAAATGGGCATAGCACAAATGCACTGTTATTTTCACTGTTTATAAAGAGACAAGAGGACCAAGCACAGTGTACCTAGTAGGATATCAACCACATTGTTATTATGTTATATTCTAAACAATGGAGGTCACTGCAGAGCTAACCATTTGCTGACTTAATCTTCTTGAAAAAAAACTGAGGCTCAGAAAAGTCAGGCTATTTGGCCGAGGATACAAAGTTAATAAGAAATTTGAAATATGATTCATTTCTAGAACTGTCAGACTTTAGAGTCCCTGGTCTTTCTATCATGCCACTAAGACTACAGCAGTGTCAAAATAAATTTTCAAAGGATCAACTTGAGTTATTTAATTGTTTCACTCAAAACTTTTCGTTGATTGATTGGTCAGATCACTCATGACTATCTGCTGAAAAGCTACTAGGTGCTTTGCTAGATGTTGTGATTTCAGAAATAAATAAATACTTGCATTTTATTCTGAAGGTGCTAAATGTGAGGGAATGTAATTTATAAACAATTATTATGGGGGCACACCAAAACAGCAAAATACATTTTTTAACTATTGCATTGTACAACCGAGCAGTGAGTTATTTTGGAGGGTGTGTGACCAGCATAGACGCGTGATGCTTGTAGCTCTCTTTGAGAGAGAAGCTGCTCCAAGGAGAGTGACTGGTGTCAGCCTTCGCCTGTCACCTTTGGATCCATCACAACATCCATGGCAAGGTCCTGCTCTCTTGCACTGTGACAGCCCAGGTCACTTCTGCATTTGCAGACTCCTCCAGTGGTCAGTCTCTGCTCCAGACCCCTTCAGGCCCAGCTGGCACTTTCTCAGAGCTGCATTGTGTTCTGAAGTTCTTTTTCCCAATCAGTTTTTCCCTCTCTGCTTGCACGGGTGACAGACATGTGCATGACTTAACGGCTCTGCTGAACTTTACCTCCAGCCCTTCTGCCTCAAAGACTTTTTACCAAGCATGCTTACAGTTAGATTGAAGAAGGTCAGAACTAACACAAGACTCCCTCGTGGGCCTTAGCAGTATGAAGTCTGTGCATGGTGACTCTCTCTCCTGTCAGATTCTAGAAGGCTGGAGTTATACGCAAATCCTGGTAATACAGCAGTTGTTCAACAAGTGTCCCCTGAGGGAAGAGTGACTAATCACAGTGTCTGAAACAAAAAGCTTTGCAGCCTCAATGCCTGGCTCATGCAGTCCTTTTTGCTTAATTCACCATCCCTACCCATGCTTAGGACACCCTGTGGCCACATCTAGAGGACAAGGCCAAATGAGACCTTTTTCTCCTTCCATGTTCACAACAATGTGACTGGGTCAGACTTGGGCCACACATTTTTCTCTGTCTCATAATGAATGCCCTGTGCATGGATCGATCTTAGTCTCTACGTCTAAGGGGAAAAGCCAAGCTCCACGCTCCAGCTGGTGTGGGGAATGGGAAGCCCAGCAAGGGCAAGGTAGGAGAGACAGTCTGCCTGTGATGATCAGCCCGCACCTAACACAGAGTGTCAGGCCAGGACAGGACACTTGACCTACTATAGCAGGCTGGCCAAAGATGAGGCCTGGCATAAGACATTCCGTTCACACGGGTCAAAGTCCATCAATCTGAAACAGGAAAAGAGAAAATTAGAGAGTTGGCAGCAGGTACCAAAAAATCAAAAGCAGAGAGTGAGTCGTGAGGGCAACAGGTGTGCTGAGGTTATGAGAAAGTTGTGTTTATGAGTGAGAAGAAACCATGGAAAAACAAAAAGTCTGTTTAGTCAGAAATTTTAAGATGGTTAAGTGGTTAATAATGTGGGCCCTGAAATCAGGTGCCGAGGTTCAGATTCCAGACTTGGCTCTCACTAGCTTTGGGACCTCGGCAAGCTATAACCCTCCGCACTCCAATTTCCTCCTCCATAAAAAGGAGAGGAGAAAAGAATAGTTTTCCCTCAGGGGAAGCACCAATCAACAAATCCCATCTCCAGGGCCTGTGGTTGCATGGGGGATAATGAAGGTCACTGCTAGCTAGGGGAAGACAGTTTGACTCTGGGAGAAAGAAGCCGTCTCCTGCAACCCACCAAAAATATCTACAGAGACAACAACGCCCTGTGACACCTAGGGGAGATGCGGTCTCTGGATGAAGTCAACCAAGGAGGACAGGAAGAAAGACAGGCTGGGGTGTGGCTCAGTGGTAGAGCACTTGCCTAGCACTTGCGAAGGTCTACAGCTTGATTCCCATCACCCAGGTGGCAATATGTAGAAGCAGCACCAGGGGGAAGCTGATCTGCAGTCAGCACTGTATACAAACTGTTCTGTGACAGATACCAATGTAATTTTTCTTAAAAAAAATCAATCAACAAATATATGAAAAAGTGTTCAACATCTCTAGCAATTAAAGAAATGCAAATCAAAACTACTCTAAGATTTCATCTCACTCCCATCAGAATGGCCATCAGAATGGCAATTATCAAGAATACAAGCAATAATGAATGTTGGCGAGGATGTGGGGGAAAAGGTACAGTCATACATCGCTGGTGGGAATGCAAAATGGTGCAACCATTATGAAGAGCAGTATGGAGATTTCTCAGAAAACTTGGAATGGAACCACCATTTGACCCAGTTATCCCACTCCTTAGTTTATACCCAAAGGACTTAAAATCAGCATATTACAGTGATACAACTACCAATGTTTATAGCATCTCAACTCACAATAGCTAAACTATGAAACCAACCTATGTACTCTTCAACAGATGAATAGATAAAGAAAACACACATATATATATATATATATATGTGTGTGTATATATATATACACACACACACAATGGAATATTACTCAGCTTTAAATAAGAATTAAATTATTTAGCATTTGTTGGTAAATGGATGGAGCTGGAGAATATCATGCTAAGCCAAATAAGCCAAACCCAAAAAAGCAAAGGCCAAATGTTTTCTCTGATATGCGGATGCTAATTCACAGTAAAGTGGGGGGTGCTTGGGAAGAATACATTTACTTTACATTAGGTAGAGGGGAATGAAGGGAGGGGAGAGGGCATGGGGGAAGGAATGATAAGTAGAGTAAAACGGACATTATTACCTCATGTACATATATGACAGCATGGCCGATGTGATCCTATAATATGCACAATCACAAAAATGAGAAATTCCACTCCATTTACCTAAGATTTATCAGGATGTATAAATGCATTCTACTGTCATGTACAGCTAATTAGAACAAATTTTAAAAATTTTAAAAATATTTGTGTCTTCTGCAGGCCACAGAGTTCTAAGTTGTGTGGCCAATTTGTAGAGCTCCTTAGATCCCAAAATACCTTGAAAGGCCAGTGACAAGAACTTTAGGACTTTTTGTACCAGTGTCTTTATTCTTTTGAGACTCTTTGTCTCTAATTTCTTTGCAAATATTTTCAAAAAATCCTCATTATATTCAACAAATTAGGTTTTTTATTCTTCTGTGAATTGCATTTAATATTTTGATTTGGAAGGTCTATGGTAAGGTCTGGGGAATCAGAATTTTTCCCACAGTAGCTTCTACAGTAAGAAGTACCACATCTTTAATCTGTATCTTTTTAAACAAATCAAGAAGCTTTAAAGAAATCAATTCATTTAAATGTGCTCAGGGCAAAAATTGTCATTCCTGTAGGTGAATTTGTGGATTTAGTTAGCCCTTGATTAAACTTCATAGATTCAGATGTCCTGGGAATTAGAACAACTTTTAAAGCAAAATCACAGATTCAGAAATCCTTGGAGTTAACAGAGCTTGTAAGATCTCCTTTCCAATTGGTTTATCTTGTAGACTGTACATTCAAGTCTTCTATGGCAGCACAAGAAAAAAAGAGAGGAAAAAAAACCAGACAATGTCCACATGCCTTATTGATTTGAGGTGGACCTGGGGTGTCAGGTGTCATCATTTTTAAGCAAGGTCTTTGGGATTCTAGTGCACCTAGGGTTGAAGACCACTGGGCCAACCCTTGTATTTGAGCAAATGAGGACCAGAGCGAGGAGGTGTCTTCTCCAAGGTACAACTGAAGACCATGGAGAGATGGGGGTCATTCCTGCAGGCTGGCCCATGCGGGAGTGGTGATCTCAAAGCAGACTGTAGAGCCTCCTGCTGTCTTTCCTTCCAGGTGCCTGAGGTCAGAATAGGCAGCCCATCCACTCTGAGGGAGCCTGCTGTCCTCACCAAGTGGGTTTGCTAAAAATCAGTGACTGTATCTGTGTCCCACTCTCACTTGCCCATGGAAAGTGCTAGAACAATCACTTCCTATCACCAGATATTAAGACATGGGATATTTTAAATGATGGATTAGAGTAAAAGCAATAAATGCATGAATGACTCCAAGTGCTGTAAAAAATGAAGTGCACAGAGAGCAAGCTGCACTACACAAAGACCCCCCTGAGACCCTCTCTCAATAAACACAGCTGAACTGGGGTTCTGACCACACCAGTGTCTGTTCCTCTGGGTTTGGGTTTAGCCTCAAGGTAGGTCACAAAAGGTCAGGGCAAATCAGCTCAGCTTCCCCAGTGGCCAAACTTTGTCATCTAGAGCTTTGAGGTCACAGGTGCTGCATTGAAGAGAAAGCAAAACAAGGGACCGGCAGGTCAGCGTCTTTCCTCCTAGCCTGGACTGTGTGAGTTCCAGCCGCAGGAACAGAAAGATGAAAGGAGGCGATGGTGCTTCCTTGTCACGTCCATCTGTGCCACAACTGTGAGCTTACTCTGCTATTCTAACAACGAGATCCGCCATCAGATCAGTTAGCCCTTGTGTTCACCGTTTCACTGTCATACCAAGTAGTTTTGGTGCCCTAAAAATTCCTCTGCCTGCCTTTCCCACTCTTCTTGTTTCCTAAACCATGCCGACCTCTGATCTCTTTACTGTCTCCATAGTGTTTGCTTTTTCCAAATGTCATGCATTTGGAATCAAATACTATGTTGCTTCTTCAGATTGGATCTTTTATTCAACAATAACATGGCTTGCTAGCCCTACTTTTTATTTTTTTTTCCGATTTTTTCTATTTTTACAGACTGCATTTTGATTCATTGTATACAAATGGGGTACAACTTTTCTTTTCTATGGTTGGATATGATGTAGATTCACACCATTTGTGTACATAGGGTAATGATGTCTGTCTCATCCCACCATTTTTCATACCCCCCTTCATTTCCCTTTATGGAGAATCTAAATTTCCTCCATTCTCTCTCACCTCCCACCCCCCCACCCGATTATATGTCATCATATATTTGCAGATAAATGGATGGAATTGGAGAATATCATGCTAAATGAAATAAGCCAATCCCCCAGAACCAAAGGCCGAATGTTTTCCCTACTTTTTTAATTATTATTTCTGTCTGGATGTGCTGTAGGCAATCCACTCACCTAATGAAGAATCTTGTGGTTGCTTCCAAGTTTCCACAATTATGAATAAAATTGCTGTGAATGTCGCCACACAGGTTTGTGTGGACAAAAATTTTTTCAAGTAGATGCTTTAAGAGTGTAATTTCTCGGTGTCGGGTAAAGCATGTATTGTTTATAGGAAAGTGCTACACTTCCTCCACGGTGACAGTACCATTGTGAATTCCCACCAGCAGCAAATGAGAGTCCCTGTCACTCCAGGTCCTTGTCAACATGGAGAACACATTTTGTTGGCAACAGGAAAAATATACTTATGCATTGTTACTGGGAGTTTCCACTGGTTCAAAGACTGTAGAATTTTAAAATATGTACCAAATTTTGAAATGCACGTGCCCTTAGTCCCCATGATCTGACTTGTAGGCATGTGTCTTCTACATTCCTTTGTGGACAATGGACATATATGTACATGGATATTAAGAGAGGTGAGGTTTATAATATTGAACTACTGAGCCCAGTGTAGATATACACCTATAGGTTCTAGAAACATTAATTCTGGCACATTTACGCAATAGCTAAGTGGCTGTTCAAAAAGAAGAAGGCATTCCATGAGTAGATGTGAAAGGAGATCAAACAAAAGTGGGGGAAGCAAATTGGAAAATAAATAAATAAATAAAGATGTGTCCCCATTTCGCCATAGGAATGGCACTCTTTCCTCATATCTCATCGGTCAGAATTTTGTCATATGTTCATGTCTGAAAAGAAAATCTGTGATAAATGGGCTTATGTTGGCCTTCACACTCAGGCCCATGAGCTGGTGAAATTCTCCAAATCACACATGTAGCTGGTCAGTGTGGGGAGGAGGAGGAGCAGGTGTTGAGAAGCCCCAGCATCCCAGGTAGCAGATAGCCATGGGTGATCTCACACCCTGCATGGACATGAAAGTGTGTACACATGTTCTCAGTGTTCAGGATGAGCACACCGGCAAACATTCCTAATAAAAAGGTTCACAGTGCAAGTTTGGAATGAGTGGTGCAGTTACTATAATGATAACATATCTTCTAAAATCGTTTACTTAAATGGAGAAACAATCACTTGAATGGTCACACTAGCAAGCTAATAAAATCATTTTTGAGCTTCTCACAGAAGTTTGTTTTTCTATATAAGTCTATCTTTAAGTCAGTTTCACTTCTTTTCAAGCTCATCCTTGGTTATGAAAGAAATATCTAACCTATATCATCACAGTAATGATCTGATTAAAATTATGTCCTCAATTGTATTGCCTAAGAGATGTGGGAGTGTTACTCAGGTTGTTGTGATAATAAAAAAATAGGCTCCATTTGTGTTACAGATATGGAATGCCCCAGGGACCCACCCTTTGATTTTTTAATTACAAACATCCACTCCCCTGATTATCTCATTTGTTCTCATGACTATGCATATGCCCCCGGCCTCTGGATTTGCATTTTCAGCCTAATCTTTCAGTCCTAAATTACAGATCTGTTTCTCCAACTCTTGTCTCACTATTATCTCACTTACTTAATTTTAGATACCTGTAAATCCAAATCAGAATCCCCAAGCTGCTTCTCCCATGATCCCCTCACTTCTGACCTCATCACCTCTCATCTCTCACCTCTGTGTCATCTCGCCACTTGCTCCTATCTGGGTCACTGTCTTCTCTCATTGAATTATTACCCTAGCCACTCCACTGTTCTCCCTCCTTCTGGACTTACCCCTTCACTGCCAATCCTGATCAGACAGACAATTCTTTCAAAATACAAGAGCCATAGTGTCAGCCTTCCCTTCAAACCTTTCCTGTGGTTTTCTGCTTATCTCAGAACAAAAGCCAACATTCTCAAAGCCATCTGCACTTTCTCAAGGCCATCTGCACTGCCCTACATGAATCTGAAACCTCCTTCCCTCTATCCTGATCTTCTGCTGTCCCCCACGTTGTACGTTCCTCTCTAGCTGCTCTGCCCTCTCTGCCATTTCTGGAAAATATCAGGGCTTTTCACTTGCTCCTCCGTCTGAAATCCTCTTCTTTGAAACATCCCTCCTGCGCCCTTCAGATCTTTGATCACATTCTCCTTCGTCGTTGCTAAGCTCTTCTTAGGCCACCCAACTTACAATCCTGTGCCCCTCCACTGCCAGCAGACCCTGTCCTCCCTGCCTGTTCCACTCTGGTGTCACACTTAGTGACACCCGGCATATTCTGCTCATTTGCCTATTTATTGACTACCCCATCCCATTATAATGAAAACTCCACACAGGCAGGAGTTCCCTCTGTTCTCTTTACTGTGATTTCCTTTAAAACATTGCCTCATACCTAGTAGCATTCAACAAATATTTCCAGATTGGGTAAACACCCCGGGGGACGTGGCAGGGAATCCAGCAGAGCCGGGTCTTGATGACATGGAACATCCATTCTCTGGGAAACAGACGTGTGAAATCAAATGAATATATGCACGAAAAAGTATCAGAAAGTGCTAAATGCCATGATGAAAGTAAAGCAAAGCAAGACAGGAGCAGTGGTGAAACGTGTGGCGTGAGTTCTTAGAATCACTGGAGGAGCTGTCATGAGGCCACGTTCAAATGGAAACGTGAGTAAATCCCTGGAGCAGCCTGGGACTGTCCAGGATGAGATTCCAAACAGGAAACGGCCAAGACAAAGGCCCTTACTCAGGAGAGCACGGGAGATAGGCCAGGAAGAGAAGGAAGGCAGCAGAGACAGAATGAGGGAGAGGCCCCTGGTGGGAGTGAGGGAAGGCCTGCCTGGAGCGCAGGTGGGACTCTGTACCATGGGGTGAGGAGAGGCAGCCGCAGGGTTGATGGGCACGTCTCATTGGTCAGTGAGAGCAGAAAGAGCCAGCCCTGCAGAGTCCAGGGGAGAAGTCAGGGGGGATCTGGAGGAAGGAGGGTGCCATGCAGAGGACTGGGGATCTCCTTTGAAGGTGGAGCCAACTGGTTTTCTGTAACAACGTGGATTAGAAAGAAGGCTCTGCGTTGTTTGGTCTGAGAAGCTGGGTGAAAGATGGTGATGGTTTCTAAGACTGAAAAGCTGGAAGGGAACAAGTTTGGGGAGTGGAGTATAGAATGCAACATTCCTTCAGAAACTTCATTTACTGATCTGCTGAGAATCAAACCCAGGGCCTCATATTCACTAGGCAAGTGTTGTGAATTTGCAATTCCCTCATTTACAACTTTTAGATGCTCCCAAAACCACATGGAGATATCAAAACCATGGTTAATCGTTGAAGTCTAGAATTGAGAAGGCAGAGTGAGGTCAGAGATTGGTTTTGAAATAATATATATGTTGTATTTTCTGTGCACATGTACACACACACTCAGAAATTGTATTATAATTCACACGATGCCTTCAACAGAGATTATCTTCTTGGATACTCGCAGCAGCTAAAACCTCATGTTTTTTTTATTATTATTTAATAATGAAACAAACTGAGGCTCAAGGAAGTGAAAAGATTCATCTGTATCCCCCACATCTGATGACCCTTCCAAATGTTCACTGAGTGTGTGCTGGTGAAAGATAGTTAGTAAGACAAAAGCTGGACACTCAAGTTGCTCGAGGTCGAGTGAATGTGACCGACAGTGTAAGCCCCTAGTGCGCTCGATACATTCTAGCTAACAGACTTCAACCTCAGCCTACGACTTTTAAATTCATTTTCATGAAAAATTAAAGAAAAAAGGCAAAAAAGAAAGGCATGGACTCCACCTCCTTTTCAGCTGTCCGTGACCTTGGGGCTCTACCTTTGCATATCCCTCCAGAGCCGTCCTGCCACTGCCTCCCCATCAGCTGACCTGGGCTCCCTTGCTCTCACTGAGCATGGACTTCTGACGCTCTTGATGAGCTTGAAGCCCCTGGGCTTTGCTCAATGGCACAAGTGAAATGCAACCTGTGAAGTTAATCCCCTCCCTAATGCCGCATCCCTCCCAACCAGGACACAGGACAGCAAGTGTAAATCTATGAATATGAGCAGGGACAGACAGAGTAGCAGTGACAGGAAGCCCAGAGCTGGAAGGGAGGCACTGTTAACATTCTGCACATTCATTTCCCACCGCAAAACTCTTCTCTTGGCTGCTTCCCCTCCACAGGGTGGTAAAGATCATGAGCCCTTTGTCGCCAGTACCTGCTGATGACATGAGTGCTATTTTGAATCAAAACCTGGACAGAAACAAAGGAAAAAGCAAGGAAAGATGCTTCAAGTACAACAGCCGCTGGTTCAAATCCTGGCTGCTCAGTCTCAGGGAGAATCGTTGACAGATTGTTTCCATAGCTGCGTTAGAGGAGTTAAACGAGGAACTTAAATGAGATTTGTGCAGGACCCTCGGAGCACCACCTGGCCCTACCCCTGCTTCATTCCGTAGCACAGCCTGAAAGTCTTCTTTCTCAACGAGAACTCAGCTCCCCAGCTCCCCGGCTCCCCAGGCCCTCCCACACATACGCTTAGGTTTCAATTCCAAAAAGCCAGACTGACCACTGAGCTGTCCAGAGGCAACCTCACTTCAGAGACAGACCCGGCTGACAGAGTAAATAAACGGGGTGAGGAGTTGTCTCCAAGCAGTTTTATAAATCAGATCCTTGCTAACAGCCAAAGGAAAGTATCAACTTTGTCTCTCCCCCTCCCCAAACTTTGTGAAATATGTTCTATTTTCCAAAGTCGCATGGTTCTCTATTGCCTTAAGAAGCTTGAGGCTGAGGGTGGGGGATGGGGCCCTGGGGGAGGTGGGGAGGGGAGATCTATGACACATTGTTCTTCTGAGAAGGTGGAAGAGGGACAGAGGTGTGTGGTCCTGCAAAGCGGAGGCCGGGTCGATGCCTCCCTCTCCTAGAAACTCATTTATCACCTTGATGGTTTCAGCTCATTTGCCGCCAAGTTATTGTCACCCTTAAAATAATGTGGCTTGACAGGGGAAAAAATGAAATCCTTGTGAAAAGTTACCTAGTCATCACACTCAGGAGTCAAAATAGAGACTGCAGTATCCAAACACCGGGCCGGGCATGGCGGGGGTGGTATTTCCTCTCTCCCGCAGGCTTTGGTTTTAGAACAGGACATTAACATTTATGTCATGTTAACGTGCACCTAGGCATGGCGTGTGGCCTCCTGCCATGGACACGGGGAAACACGTGCTCCGGCGCTGGCTCAGCATGGCCGCCCAGGCTTCCAGCCTAGATGGAGACCCGTGTTCCCTTGCCCGGAGAGTTAATAGCGGGCAACGACTTAAACGTTTGGTCATCCCTCTGTGCACAGGCTTCATTTCAGATGTCAGGAAAGCACTAAATCGTGCTGCACTCTGAATATCAACTAGTCCTCGACCCCAGACCCAATTAAGCCAGAGCATTCTCAACCTGGAACCCCCAAACCTCCTGGCCACTCCATTTAACTGGCTATGTGACCTTGATCAACCTCTAGTTTCCCCCATTTGTAAAGTGACAGGCAAGCATACCTGCAGGTTTGTCACAGAGAGGACATGCAACATCTTAGCAGAAGAGTCTGACCTGGTTCCTGGCACTCAGGAGGGGGGCAGCCTGGGAGTTTTCTTCCTTTCCAGATTGTTTTGTATTTCTTACCTTGTGGACCCATAAACCTGGATTCTAAGTTCATCAAGCTCACAAATCATGACTAGTTTCCTCCACGGTGTGCTAGTCAGAACCTGTCAGTCCTACTAAGAGTTTGTTCCCTCTTGAATACAATCTGAAAAGAGAAGAGGGGGTTGTCGGCATTGACAAGCAGGATTGGCTAGGTAGGGCCAGAGTGGGAGGCAGTAGGAGCCTGCAGCATGGCCACTCTCCCTCCTGCCTTCTCCACCTCTCACCCATCCTCCATTCTTCCCCCCACACAGGTCTTAAAGCACCACACCATTGTGCTTCGGCTTCATCTCCCCAAAACCCTTCCTTTGCTTTCCCATATCCCGTGGCCCATCTTCTCATGACCAGTCAGGACTCCATGGCCTTCCTGAAGAGCTTTGCAGTTCACCCTGCCCATCTGGGGCCCCGCATCTGTGCTCCCTCTGCTTTTATCACTTCCTAAAATACTGCATTCCAGAGTCCTGTTGGTTGTTCACTCCTTCCCTTGTCCTTTCTTGCTCTTTCATAAAGACAAGGCTTTTTCTAAGTTTCTGTGATGTCCTTAGCACCCTGCCAAGTCACTGAGCACACATAGGATACTCAGGAGGAGTCTGCGGAAATGCATTCAACATATGCAAAATAGGGAATTCTACAAAATGATGGGTGTGTGTGTGTGTGTATGTGTGGTCAAAATGTCTTCAACCATGAGCAATCTGCAATATAATTAAGTCATTTAATGAGCTGTAGTGTTGCTGTTCTGACAATAAATTCATGTTTCCATTAGAAAAAAAAAGAAAAAGAGAGAACAATAAACAATTTCTGGGCTTCACTCAATGACCAAGTGTTTACTGAGAGGCACATGGAAGAGGCCAGGTAAGTGGCAGAGCATGCGTTTCTCTGTGTCCATGACGGAGCCACAAGCCATTCCAAATCACATAAACATGACATCACCATTCAAAAATCAGGAGCTACGATTGAATATGCACCAACATAGGAGTGATGCAAATTAAATAAGAACATGAGAAGTAATTAAATGTGAAAAACAAAAATAATATCCTTAAGTCAGCTATCATTGATATGGCTTTGTCTCCTATAACCTATATTCTGTTATTTTCATAAACACAGGTGTTGGGATGTTTTTCTAAATTTAGAGTCCTGTAATATTTGAAGATAGTTTTCAAAAAACAAATATAAATAATTTCCTTTGAAACATCAACATTAATATTCCAAAACTTTTCAAACAACAACCAATTAATTGTATTTAAATCATTGAAACTGCAGGAAGTGACATTTTGTTTCAATAATATAAATTACTCTATAGGGCACATCAGTATTTCAAATTCAGTGATGAGATAAAAAGTAAATATGTGATTAATTACAAACTTTAATCACCTAAGATATTACTGTATTTGAAACAATATCTTAAAAAAGACTCTTTTTGTTCCTTCAAGAATAAGTAGTCTACATACAGACTTCTCCACTGCAGTGAATGAATAATGAGAAAGTTTCATAGGAAACAGAGAGAAAGTGAGTCTACTGATTGTCACGTTAGCTAAGATTTCTCTATGTGTAGTAACCTAAAAAGTGAGAGTAGATTAGGCTTTGCGTTTCTCAGCCCAGGCTTATTGTAAATGAGTATAGACATGATGTGTAGTCTCTGTAAAGTGAAATAGCACACTGGCAAGGAGTATGGATTCTGGGTCCCAAAAGTTTTGATTTAAACTCTGAATCTATAACTGTTTATTTCTAACATTTTGTTACTTAAACCCTCTGCAACTATGCTTTATTTCCTGTAAAATAACTACAATTGCAATACCCTTTTAGTTTCTTGTAAGTACTAAAGAAATTAAAGCACATAAAGATTTGTTTTTCCCAGTCATTAGATATTACACATGTTGTGTGTACTGTATATATCTGACAGGATTAAAGTCTGAGGTTGGCACTGCTATTTTTTTCTGTTGCTACGATAGGAAGACTACACTTTTATCTAAGCAATCTGTTCTGTGTGTCTATGGGCTGCTTTCACAGTGTGATGGGGCTGAGTATTTCCAATAGAGATCTTACGGCCCACAGAACCTGCGGCATTCATTACCTGGCCCTTTACAGAAAAGCATTGCCCATCTAGAACCTTCAGCAAAACATATCAGTAAATATCAGTTCATGCAGGACAAAAAAAGGAGCTTCTCTAGTACTCTAGATAAAAAATTAACTCATGTTGGTTACTCTGATTCAACTTGGACCAGAGCTGGGTGCAGTGACACACACCTGCTCTCCCAGCTACTTGGGAGGCTGAGGCAGGAAGATTGCAAGTTCAAGACCAGCCTGGGCAACTTCTGAAGACTCAGCCTCAAAATAAAAAGGGCTGGGATGTAGCTCAGTGGTAGAGCACCCCTGGGTTCAAAACCCAGTACTACACACACACACACCCACACACACACACACACAGAAAAAATGATCAGACCCTCTTTAGCCTTTAAATACAAGCATTGGAAACCAGAAGGTGATAAAATAGACTTCAAAGTTCTGGAGGAAAATGATTTGGAATTTTATACTCAGCCCAGAATCAATTAATTCTCAGGGTGGAATGAAGGCCTTTTCACAGATGACCAGAGTAACCTCAAACACGCCCATCCATTTTCATAACGTTACTCTACAATTTGTTTAGCAAAAAATTGAAGAGAAATCTATGGCTTATAGAAGCAGGAAAATATAACTTCTACAAATAGGGGACCCTGCCAGAAGAGAAGAAAAACAAAGCAAATGTCAAATGGTGAAGAGAGAGCCCAGGGTAGCTGCTGTGTGGAAGTCACTGCATAATGACTATGGAATTGACTGAATGCCCAGTTGACCTGAATGTCACCAAAGGAAATTTTAACCCCCAGAAAGAACTGCATTGGTTGTATTGGTAAGAAGTTTGGCGCAAGTTAAGCAAAAGTAAATGAAGGCAAATTTCAGCAAAAATTTTTAAATTATGCAGGGAGAAATTTTGTCATAGTTTACCAAATGGCTAAGCACTAAGTAGCTCCTAGTTGTAATTATGCAGACACTGTAAAATATCGGTCTAAGAAAGGTTGGCCATTGCTACACTGAAATGGTGATGACATGTTAAAGGACCTGAATACATGGTGAAATGGCATCATCTAGAAAGAAGGTCATGTTTTTATCTACCTGGTGGAATTAAAAGGACTTAAAATCAGCCTACTACAGTGATGCAGCCACATCAATGTTCACAGCAGCTCAGTTCATAATACCTAAGCTATGGAACCAGGCGAGGTGCCCTTCAACAAATGAATAGATTAAAAAAATGTGGTATATAGACACAATGGAATATTAGCCATAGAAAACAATAAAATTATGGCATTTGCCAGTAAATGAATGAAACTGTAGACTCTAATGCTAAGTGAAATGAGCCAATCCCAAAAGACCAAAGGCCAAATGTTCTCTGATAAGTGGATGTTAACACACAATAAGGCAGGGACACGAGAATAGAAGTTCATTGGATTAAACAAAGGGGAATGAAGGAAGGGAGGAGGATGGGAATAGGAACGACTGTGGAATGAATGGGATGTAACTTTCCTATGTTCATACATGAACACTCGACCACTGTAACTCCACATTATGTACAACTGCAAAAAATAGGAAGTTATATTCCACGTATGTATAGTATGTCAAAATACACTGAACTGTCATGTTTATCTCAAAAGAACAAATAAAAAGCATAAAAGAAAAAAAAAAAGAAAATCACTCATATCCCATTATAACTTAATTAATGTTCACAAAGTAGACCTGCTGGCGTAACCACCACCAACCAGATTAAGAAACAGTGGCTAACACCCAAACCTCTTTTTCATTCCCTTCTCCAGGACTAACCTCTTTTCAGTTGGTTTTTCTCCCTGCATTTTCTCCCCTTTCCTTGTTTGGAAATTATATACTTTCCATGCAAGTCCTTTTAGTGATGAGAGGAGGCATCCTTGACCTAACAAGTTCAAATGCAGTATCCCCCAATCTTTCAAAATAATAATAACATTGTCTTAGATTATTTTAAATGCATCCACCATTAGAAAAATTGTGCATTATTAGTGCCCCATATTATAGTTCTCTTCTATATCTTTCAACACGTTAGATATTATTTTATGCAACGTTTGTTTAAAATTGGTATATTTTATTGCCATTCCCATTTGCACTGGGGATTTTTCTGTGTAGGATCTGTCTCTCTGCCTGAAATGGCTGGTCAATTCTCATTTTTATGTCTGTAACAACATCATTTTACTCATGTCTACTAAACAGTTAATGTACACAATTCTAGGTCAATATGCTATTTTCTCAGTATATTCAAAAATTATTCCACTCTTTTCTGCCACTGCCTTCACTTATTGCTGTTAACAAGTTCGTTACCGTCTCTCAGATATTCCTTTGCAGGTGTTTGGTCTTTTTCCTACTTTTTTTTTTTTTTTTGTACTAGGATTGAACACAGGGGTCACAGGATTCTTAACCACTGAGCTTGAGCCCCAGTCTTTTTATTTTTAATTTTGTGATTGGATCTCTCTAAGTTTCCTAGGGCCTTCCTAAATATCTGAGGCTGGCGGGAACTTGTGATCCTCCTGCCTAAGCCTCCCCAGTCACTGGGATTAGAGTCATGTGCCATTGTGCTGGCTCCCTGCCACTTTCAAAATCTCTTTCTCATGCCAATTAATCTTTCTAGGTGAAGATTTCCTTCCATTTTTCGTGTGCTCCTTATGGCTTTGCATGGTAAAGATTGGTATTTACAGTTGACAATTCTGTCAAATTACTGATCTCTGCCGTCCACACTGCATTCTCTTTCATATTATCTCCATTTGACCTCCGTAGCCTTGGTAAGAATGTACTAGAACTTCTACCCTCCTCCATAACTCTTTGCCTCTGAACTCCTCAGAGTATATTCCTCTCAGACCGTTTTCATTCTGTTTCTTGGTTATGTGAGAAGAAATTAGAATTAGAGGTCATTTTTCTTCAGCTCTGTATTTCACTTTAATATTTGTCTCTTTATGTGATTTTATGTGATTTCTTCTTTATCCATTGAATTTTTAATTTCAGTTATTACATTTTAATTTATAAATGTTTTATTCACTCAATTTGAAATATTATTTATTGATCAGAGTTCATAAAGATTTTGCTCTGATTTATACACATAGTTGTGGGTAGCAAAGAGTTCTTTTTTTTTTTTTTTTTTTGAGACAGAAAAGTCAAAGTGACTCACGCTCAGGCTGTTACTGTGAACGGGAAAGCAATGTTCTCCCTCTACCTTCCAACAACTGCTGCTCATTCTCCACCTGAGTGGTGTCAGCTCATCCACAACCACCACCCACATGCATGAATATTATTGTCATGTGTCTTTTACTCACAGAATGTTCATGGAAGTTAGTTTTCCATTGATTTAACATGTGTCATTAAATCCATAAGCACTGATCATCTCTTGTTCCTTGGATTATCTTTCAAGAATAATATTTTCTCTAGTCAGGCTTTCTACTGTTGTTCTACAAATGCTTGGCGTGTGTACTATAATTGGGTTATATAGCAATGTAATATTTTCATCATGTTAACCTGACTTTATTAATAACTTATCATAACAAATTACTGATTAACGATCACACTTAAGATCTTACATTTGGGACATGTATTATTTGGCCATATCCTTATATTTAGCTGGGAATAAAATTTTGATGCTCTGGAAATGTACATCAGGATCTCTTACAAAGCTTATAACATTAAACACCATAAATTTGTCATACAAATTTTCCTAGGAAACATTAAATATGCATTTTAAGTTTTTATTTAAAAATTTAAAATTATTCACTGTAACATTTTATATATCTGAAAAATAAAACAGCATTGTTAACTGAAACAGAGAATTAAATAAACACACCATGGTGCATCTGTTTGATAAAATATTCATCTATTAAAATCATGATTTTTAAGAATATGTAATTTTGCAAAATATATGAGGTGATAACACTGAAAGCAAAAACTATTCAGAATATTATACTGGTCCTTTTTTTAAGTCTATTGTCTTAAGTCTATTTATCTGAGAGAAACCTGGAAAGATAAGCCCAAATGTTAATTGTAATTGTTCTATATGTCAAAATTCTGATATTTTTCTTGGTATTTTTATTATTTTTCAATTTAATTTAATTTAATTAATTAAAATTTAATTAATTTTCTATACTGAATTTAACTATGAAATCATGCAGAAAATATTAGTGGTTTTGTTGTTATCACATAGATTTCACATAGATATGTACAAGATTGAAAAATGGTGGAATGAAGAAAGGGAAAATGACAGGGAAGCAGAAAAGTCAGAAGGAAGGGGGAGAGGGACGTGGGTCCCTGTGCCTGGCGTGTTCCATTTCATTTCTCGATATCTAAAGTAAATGTAAACTGAAGGGCCTGGTGCTGGTCACTGCAGGCACTTAAAACTCATCAGCTCTGAATCTGCAAACATTTAGGAAAGCAAACAGACAGCCAGGGGTTCCAAATAAAAGCACAGGGCAGAAGTCAGCAAAGATCATTATGGCAATCTTCAAAGGCGGGCTCAGACCACACATTCAGGTGGCAGCTCACATGGTCACCATTCAAGAATTCAGAGGAGCCAGAGTAGCTAGAAGAGGGGTGGGGGAAGGGGAGACGAGTTGTTTCCTGTGATAAAGCCCCAGAGCTTAGGGGGAAGCCAAGTGATGTCACCCTTTGACCAACCTCAGCATGTCTAAGAGAATGTGCTGGGAGTGTCCCTGGTGTGTGGAAGAAGTCTCTTCTTTCTCGCATCGCCCCTCAAATTTAACTGCAGAGTCAGCTCTAGGCATGGGATTTTCATTGCCAGAAAGAGAATCTTCTCAAGCTTGCCTGCGGGAGGACACCCTGAACCATCCACAGCACAAAGCCAGTCTGTTTCCCAAGGGCCATCTTGCTCCTTGTGCTGTGTCTCTCCTTCCAGCCTCTCTCCTGCTCTTTGTTTCACTGACATCTTCTCTCCTCCAGAGACATTCTGAGACTTGAGCCTCTCATATTGACAACACTAGACCAAACTCCATGTTCCTCTGATATCAATGTCTGCTCTTCTAATTAACTTATTCATTTGGTGCCATTGTTTTTAATTCTTCAGAAAATATTCCACTGGCCAGGTTGGGCCAGTGTCCGTCGCCCAGGGTATAATGAATAGTGGCCGAAGTTCTCTGTGTGCAGGGTGGTCCCCCTTGAGGGTTGTGGGTGAAGTTGACTGTCTGCCAGTGATTCATGACTGACATGTCCTCTGCACATATTTCTTAGGGGAAAAGAGCTGTAGTGACTTCGCTCACTCATCACTGATGTTGACCACAGGTATCAGACTCTAACAAGGGATTACACAGGAAGTGCTTTGTGAGCACCAGCCTCTACAGGTGTGGCAGCCCACTTGGTTACGGGGACATCATCCTTCCTTCAGGAGAGAGTAACTACTTAGCATCTAGTACTGAGCCCAGGTTCTCTGCTGCTTGTTATATCAGCTTACTTGCATACAAATGTGGCAGAGTTGGCATTATGGCCTGATTTTACAAGTGCAAAAGTCAATCATTGGATTTTTAAAATGACTTGTCCAGGGATACACAGTGGGAGTGAAATGTGAGGAAGACTCATGCCTTTTTGAGTGGATTAGGTAAAGCTCTTCATTAAACCTCAGGTCAGCCTACATCAAGCACCAACTGACAGTGTGGCATGGTGGGAAACACTTACACTGCAACTGTCGTGTTTGCCATCCACAAAGTGAGAATATTCTAAAAGATATCGATACTGTCCTGCAAAGTGTCAACTTTTATGAAACCTTGATCATGTTTTATTTATTATCGGTTTCATCCTAGTCATAATCTGAGCTGCCATTTCCTTTGATTTTGGTATTCATTCTTAGTATGTGTGCTACCAATAAATATTAGCAATGAAAATGAAAGGAAATCTTTACTGAAATGATCAGAAGGTGGTTCCAAATTCACCATCAATAATCCAAGGATGTTTTCAGACATGCTGCATCAACTCCATGAACATATCACAGATTGCCAGAGCAAAATTTAGCTGTGGACATGACAAGCCACTGGAAAGGACACTAGGGCAGTCAGAAGTAGAATGCTCCATTGAGCAAGTGCCTCGAGGGAGCTCACACGCAAGTGCAAACAAAAGCGTGGATGTTAGAAAGTGCACACAATGAGACCACTTAGCTTGCAGGGTGTGGGGGGTCTCCTGAAGGGAATGACACTGGAGATGAGTTCTGAGCGTATTGCCAAGAACAAGTGTTCACTGGAACCACTCTGTCCTTAAGCAAAACCTATTGAACCTTTCAAATTGATTTGAAAACCTTGATTTTCACATCTTTTTTTAAAAATAAGTTCGTATTTTTTAAGAGAGCAGAACATTTGCAAAGAGCAGCACCCAGAGAAAAAAGCTTTACATAATTCTGATTCCAAGAGCCAAACCAAGCTGGCGCCTGGGGGAGCAAGCACTCCTTCGGAGTCTCAGCACAGCTGCGAGGCTGTTTCCCTTGACTTGTGTGGCACGGGGCTGAGAGAGTGTAAAGGACGGGAAGTGATGTGGAACCGGAATTCAGAATGATCCAGGTCCCACTGCAGTAAAAGTCTGCCTGAGAAGCAGCTGAGTACATAAAAGCTCATAAAGAAAACCAAAACAATGGTATTCCCCATTGTGCCTGTTTAGTCTTTCTGTAGAGACTCATGGGGTCCTGGCTATTATCTATTTTTAATATCACTTGACCTGAAAATTTATGCTACCATCTGGAAAAAGAGGAAAGAGGTTTTTTTCTTTTCTTTTTCTTTTTTTCCCCTAATGGGACTGTGATTGAGGAGAAATGGTGAAGGAAGAGTCATGGAATGCTTAAGGTTTTCAAATCAGCAGACGTCACTCATTCGTCGACTTTTAGCATATAACAAAACACACCGGACATTCCAACCAGTTGATCAATCATTTTGTGTGTATTCATCTACTCTTTACCCTGCGTTGTTCAATTCTCAAATGGGAGTGGGTTGAATGCAACATTGCATTTCATAGATCTCCTTTTTCCTCTAAAATATGAAATAAACTGCTCTTTGAAGAGGTGTTGCTAATGGTTTTATTGCTTTCCTTAGCACTAAAAATCATTCTGTCACCTGCAGTTTAACAGAATCAGACAATTATACCTTCTTCGACTGAGCTAAAGTTCTCATGGAATACAACTCAGTGTTCCTAATTCAATCTTTTGATCAAAAAACCAGTCTAGGTGCCTAATAGATTTGGGGAACTTTGTTAGGTACCTGGAATATAGACACAAATAAATCCTTATCAATAAGTCCTCACAGAGACAAGCGGATGTTGACAGGTAATCCAAACTCTAAATTGACCTAGAGAAAGGGCCCAGCCCATGTTGCACCCTCCCCATCCAGGCACCATTTTGAGACACTACCCACTCGGGGTCCCAATAACCAGTTGAGCAGTCCCGCCTGTCCTCCCACAGCCCCAGGAAGCTGTCAGGCAGCCCATCCTGGTGGTCCAGGAAGCAAAGGCCTCATCCATGCAGCCTCAACCCTGGAAGCCTGCTGGGCAGCCTTCCCTGTGCAGGTTGGCTCCTAATCCTCTGTCAGGCACTCCTGCGACCCTCCAAAACTGACAGATAGCATGCCTAGGACCACTAGTGTGACCGGCATGGCCCTCATTGAGATGTGTCCCACACCCACTGCTGGGGACACTAGTCCATGTCAGATTGGGCATGCCAAAGTGGCCCTGATATTGTGTGTCCCTCATGAACCAACAAGTGTGCCACCTCTGGTCCTATACCAGATGCACCTTATCTGTCTGCACCCAGCAGAGTGGCTCTGCCCTTAGGCAACTCAAGAAACTGGCAAGCACCTGACAAATTTGCAGCTGAGCTACTGAACGCAGAGACACTAGTGAACTTCATGGCCTAAGAAAGTGCAACCCAGCAATCCCACAGAACCCTGTAGCCTCAGGTGCTGAGACACCTGCAGGTATTATGTTCATTAGAGCTGAAAAAGCAAGGCAAATCTACACTAATGCACCCTCCGAGAATCAAAGCCACTGTAGCCTTCCCAGCTGACTGAGCACTTGTTCCCAGGACCAAATCTATTACTACTAAAGCCACCCTATAAAATTGGTAGGAGCAACTGTTCCATCAGGTGTGCAAGTATCAATGCAGGGGCGCAAGAAGCATGAAAGATCAAAGAAGCACAACTCCTCCAAAGGCACACAATAACTCTTTAGTAACACATCCCCCAACACACACACAAAATGGAAAATTGAAAAACAAATTCAAAATAATGTTTTCTGGGAGATACAAGAGAAGCCAGGTGGACAATAAAATTAGGGAAAAGATTTATGATCTGAATAAGAAATTCATAGATAAAGTTTTTAAAAAAATCTTGGAGCTAAATAACACAATAAACAAAATAAAAACCACAACTGAGAACCTCATCTAAAGACAAGATTGAATCTGGGCTTAAAGATAAGTACTGATTTTTAAACTAATCACACACAAAAATAATGAAAACAATAAAAGAATGTAACACCATTATGCTAATAAATATTTGCATTGTGAGTGTTCCAATGGAGAGGACAGAGAGAAAAGCACAGAAACCCTACCTCAAGATTCCTCAATTCATACCCAAAGGACTTAAATTAGCATACTACAGTAACACAGCCACATCAATGTTTATAGCAGCTCAATTCACAATAGCTATACAGTGGAACCAACCTAGAAGCCTTTCAACAGATGAATGGATAAAGAAGCCATGGTATACATATACGTGGTATACATATACATATATATGTATATATATTTGTGTATATATATATATATATACACACACACACTGATTGGGGGGATGTGGGTGAGAGAAGAATGGAGGAATTTTAGATTATGTAGAGGGAAATGAGAGTGGGAGGGGGTGGGGGTATGAAAAATGGTAGAATGAGAGAGACATCATTACCCTATGTACATGTATGATTAACAAAAATGACATGAATGAACATCGTGCACAACCTTAGAAATGAAAATTTGTACCCCATATGTATACAATGAATCAAAATGAAGTCTGTAAAAAAAATTTTAAAAAAATTAAAATTAAAATAAAGAGAAGACATAACAGCTGTAAATTTTCCCAATCTTTGGATGACATGACATGGAGGTCCAGGAAGCTCAAAGGACCCCTGAAAGAGTCAACCAAAACAATTATTTTCTCTAAGACATATTATAGTTGAACTGTGCAAAGTGCAAGATAGATTTCTAAAGATTGCCAGAGAAAGAGGTCAAGTCATGAATAAGAGAATCCCCATTAGATTAACACAGACTTCTCAGCAGAGACTTCACAGGTGAAGACAGAATGGGATGATGGAGTCAAAATCTGAAAAGTTAAGAACTGCCAACAAAGGTTATTATACTAATCAAAGATATCCTTCAGAGAGGAAGAAGAAATAAAAACTTCCCCAGACCAGCAAAAACAGAGAATTCGTCACTACCAGACCCCATGCTGGGGCACCCAATCATATAAAGCAAACATTATTAAATCTAAAGGGAAAGATCATGTCCAACACAACAATTAGGGACTCCACTTTCATCAACAGAAACCTAATCTAAGCAAAAAATCAAAAAAACAAACATCAGACTTAAATTATACTATAGACCAAATGGATATCACAGATATTTATAGAACATTTCACCAAGAGCTACAGAATTTACATTCCTCTCATAATTTTCCAGGATGGACTATATTTTAGGCATCAAAATAAGTTTACAACAAATTTGGAAAAACTGAAGTCATAGCATGTATCTTCTCTGATAATAGGGAAATAAAAATAGAAATCAATAACCAAAGGAACTTTTAAAATTATACAAATATACTGAAGTAAACATGCTCCTGAATGACCAAGAGGTCGATTAAGAAATGGAAGGGAAAATTAAAAATTTCTTGAAGCAAATAAAAATGGAAAAACAATATGCTGAAACCTGTGGAAGAGCATTTCTAAGAGGGCAGTTCATGGCAATAAGTGCCTGTATCAAAGAAAGGGAAAGATTCAAGTAAATAACCTAATGATGCAGCTCAAAGAAATAGACAAGCAAGAACAAATCAAACCTAAAGTTAATAGAAGGAAAGACGTAACAAAGATCAGAGCAGAAGGAATCAAAACGGAGAAAACAAAAGACCAATGAAACAAAAGATGCTTTCTAAATATGTGGACATCAACAAACAATCAGCCTTGCTAACCAAGAAGAAAAGGGAAGACCAAAATAAATATAATTAAAAATGAAAACAAAGGCATTACAACTGATGCCTAACAAACACAAATTATTAAAGCAATGCTGAGCAAAAAAATTTAAAAAAATCAGAGGCATCACAATCCTAATTTGAAAATTTACTACAAATCTGTAGTCACCAAAATAGCCTGGTGCTACCATAAAACTTACATGTAGATCTGTAAGAGAAATAAAGACTCCAGAAATGAGCCACATCTACAGCCAACTGATCTTCAACCAAAATGCCAAAATAGAGACAGGAGAAAGGACACACTCTGGGAAAACTGGACACCTATATGCAGACAAGTGAAACTAGACCCTCTTCATCATAAACAAAACTGAAATCAAAATGAATCAAAGAATGTTGGATGTGAGGCAATAGAACCACTGGAAGAAAACACGGACAAAATTTTACCATATCAGTAAAATCACAGACTTTCATACACAAAACAAAGGCAACAAAAGCAAAAACAAATGGGATTATATTAAACTAGAAGCTGCTGTGCCTCATGACAACAGCAGAAGAGTCTCCCTGCAGAATGGGAGAGAAGATTTGCCAACCATTAGATGACTGATTCATATCCACACCGTTCAAGGAAATAAAAACTCAAGGGTAAAATCACAAAAAATTCAACTTTAAAAATAGTCAAATGATCTAAACAGACATTTTTCAAAAGAATGCATACAACCTGGCTTGGTGGCACACACCTGTAATCCCAACAACTGGGAAGATTGAGGCAGGAATATCATGAGTTTGAGGCCAGTCTCAGTGACCTCCTAAGCGACTTAGCAAGACTATCTGAAAATAATAAAAAAAAAAGGGCTGGAGGTGTAACTAATTGGTAGAGTGACCCTGGGTTCAACCCCCAGAACAATACATAAGTAAGTAAATAAATAAATAAACAAGGAAAGAAATGATCAAGTATATTTTAAAATGTTCAATATCATGCATTAGGAAAATGAAAATCACAATGAGATAACATTTTGTCCCACAATAGAGCAATAGAACAATAGAGTGACTATTCTCAAAAAGACAAAAAAATAACAAATACTTATGAGAATGTTTAGAAAAGAATACTCTTATACTATTTGTAGGAACTTAATGCAGTCATTATGGAAAGCAGTATGGAGGTTCCTCAAAGCACAAAAACAGCTCTACCATATGATCCATCTATCCCACTACTGAGTATATATCCACACTAAATGAAATCAGCAGGTCGAAGAGATACTGCACTCCCTTTTCTTATTGAAGCATTTATTCACAATGGCCAAGATACAGAATCAACCATGGTGTCCTCCAGGAGATGAATGGATAAATAATCATACAATGAAGAAAAGGTAGCCTGTTCAACAAATGGTGCTGGGAAAACTGGAAATCTATATGCAGTAAAATGAAATTAAACCTCTATCTTTTACCCTGCACAAAATTCAACTCAAAATGGATCAAGGACCTAGGAATTAGACCAGAGACCCTGTACCAATAGAAGACAATGTAGGCCCAAATCTTCATCATGGTGGCTTAGGATCAGCCTTCCTTAACAAGACTCCCAAAGTACAAGAAATCAAAGCAAGAATCAATAAATGGGATGGACTCAAACTAAAAAGCTTTTTCTCAGCAAAGAATTCAATCAATAATGTGAAAAGAGAGCCTACAGAGTGGGAGAAAATCTTTACCATGTGCACTTCAGATAGAGCACTAATCTCCAAAATTTACAAAAAACTTACAAAACTTTACACCAAAAATACGAAGAACCCAATCAATAAATGGGCCGAGTATTCGGACAGACACTTTACAGAAGAGGATGAACAGGTAATCAACAAATACATGAAAAAGGTTCAATATCTCTAGTAATCAGAGAAATGCAAATTAAAACAAATCTAAGATTTCATCTTACTCTGATTAGAATGGTTTTCATCAATAACACAAATAATAATAGATGTTGGTGGGGCTGTGGGGAAAAAGGCACACTTAGATTGCTGGTGGAGTTGCAAATTGGTCCAGCCACTCTGGAAAGCAGTGTGGAGATTCCTCAGAAAACTTGGAATGGATCCATCTTTTGACCCACTTATCCCACATCTTGGTTTATACCCAGAGGACTTAAAATTAGCATACTACAGTAACACAGCCACATCAATGTTTATAGCAGCTCAACTCACAATAACTAGACTGTGGAACCAACCCAGATGCCCTTCAACAGACGAATGGATAAAGAAGTGGTATATGTACACAATGGAATACTACTCAGCCATAAAGAAGAATACTATTATGGCAATTGCAGATAAGTGGATGAAATTGGAGATTATCATGCTAAGTGTAACAAGCCAATCCCAAAAAACAAAGGCCAAATGTTTTCCCTGATAAGCTCATGATGATACAGAATATGGTTGCGGTGGGGTGGGGGGTGAGAGAGGAATGAAGGATCTTTAGATTATGCAGAGGGAAATGGGGGGGTATGAAAAATGGTGGAATGAGACAGACATCATTACCCTATGTATATGTGTGATTAACAAGAATTATAGGAATGTACATCATGCACAACCATAGAAATGAAAATTTGTGCCCCATATGTGTGCAATAAAAAAGACTATAAATATATATGTGCATATATACACAAATACACACACACATACATATTCATGTACATAATGCAATGTTCTTTGACCTTAAAAAATAATAATATCTTGTCATTGCAACAATAATAAACACAAATAAACCTGAAAGACATTATGTTAACTGCAATAAGTCAGGCAGAGAACGACAGATACTTTTGTTTCCAGGAGAAACAAAAGTAATATTCTACCAAACAGTAGGATAACTATAGTTCACAACAATTTATTATACATTTTATAAGAAACTAAAAAAGAGAAGTTTAAAGGTTCTAAATGTGAACAATTAATATATGCTTAAGGAAATAGAAATGCTAGTTGCCCTGATTTTATCACTAAAAATTGTCTGCATATATCAAAATATCACACTGAGTCCCATAAATATGTGCAATAAGGATATGCCCATCAAAAAAAGAAGCTTCAAGTATACATGATGAATATGTTCTGTTACATAGAGAAAATACATTGATTGAAAAGGTTTTACTTTTTATTTCCTCTTAGGTACAAAGGTTTTACTTTATGCATGTATAAACATTTATATGTTTTTATAAATAAATGAAAGAGATTATGCTTTGTGTTACTTTTTCTACACGCTGTTTTCTTTAATTCTTTCTCTTCCTTCTTTCTGTCTGCCTAATCTCCTTAACTCTCTATCAAAAGACATAGGCAAGGCGATCAATTGCTAACAAAAGTGACCTTGATTCTTCTCTCCCTACGTATACTTAAACAATTGAAGTGCTGGGTTAGACACAAGCCTAGTGCATGCTAAACAAGCGCTCTGAGCCACACTCACTCTGGAGGCACACTGTGTCTTGTCGCCTCTTCCTCATCACATGGAGTTTATTTCCCTAGGCTTTGAATATGCACTGTCCTGTTGACTTCCTTTGGCAGGAAAAATGTGGCAGAAATGAAGATGCACATGTTTTAAAACTTGACTCTTACGAAGAGACATTTTGTGCTTTTTTTTTTTTTTTTGCTTCTTGGACTCCTTGAGCTACTATATAAAAAAAAAATTGAGCAAGTTTGTTAGTCAAAGAGAAACCAAGTGGAAGAGAATGACCCTAGACCAGCCATCCCAGACCATCTACCACCAGCTTACCGACCTACTGACTGTAGACACATCATCAATTCAACTGAGATTAGCCTAGCAAAAGCCTAATGAACCAGCTGAGTGATCGTAGATTCATGAGCAGAAATAAATGTTTATCATTTTGAACTATTAAGTTTTGAATTTGTTTATAATGCAGGTTAGTGGTGACAATAACCTGGCTCAATCAGGCACAGGCAAAGTACTCTATGTATTTTACCAGGAGTGTATTCATTACAGGGAAATAGATGTCTCCAAATTACAGGAATGTTGCAAGAAACCATTGCAAAATTCATGGTGTAGTCTGTCCACATTCCTAACAGACACTCCTGGAAAAGAACAATTGCTGCTTCTATCTTCCAAATGGTGTTCACATGCTCTCATTTTTAATCTAACCAGGAATTTTGCTGATGGGTACAGATGGTTGACATTAGCAACAGCTAATTTTCAGCAGAAAATCACACATCATAATTTCACGCATATTATTGTGTGATATATCATGTTCTCCTTCCTTTTCCATATCATTTATCAGCTTGATTAATTGATGTAAATAATTTGTAGATTCTTCTGTATTGTTTTATGTTCATGTAATCATAAGAGGACAAATACATGCTTGCACATATGAACGGATATATATTCATGCACCTATAAAATATAGGACATTATTGTCATGACTTTATACAAATAAAGCCATATTACGCGTATTGTACTGCATCTTTCTTCTCATTCAAAAAATCTGGTGAAATACTTCCCAGTCAACTAGTCCAGCCCTAATTTACTCCTTTTATTGGAGCATTTTCTTCCATGGAATAAATACCTTAGTCAAATTTTGAACTTGTAAGTAATCACTGTATTTACATTTTTCCCACTATGAAATGTCTATGAGAGATTAATTTTTAAGAGCATCTTCACACACATTGCTATTTCATTGTTTAAGGGTATATTCCAAAGAATGGAATTTCTTGGTTTAAATTGTACATGTATCTATTTTTAATAAGTGTTGCCTGATTGCTTTCCCAAAAGAGCATAGTAATTCACATTCACTAGTCACACATGGGTATGGTATCCTTGGGAAAAAAGGATATTTTCACTAATATGCATTAATACACATTAATGACTTATCATTAATATGTAACAAATGTAAAGTGCTATTTCATGTACTCCTATAAGCATTTACCCAACCACAAAGGAATTACGTGTATCTGTTGGTCATTTTAATTTGCTATTGATTTTATATACTTATTGATTTAACATAATGTTTATAGATGCTGGCCCTAAACTCAACCCCTTATGTTTGAATCCTGTGAGATTTTTTGAAATTATGATTATTGGATTTTGCTACTAAGTTGCTGAGTTCACAAAACCACTATGGGTTCATCTTTAATTCTTACAGAAATTGAAGAAACACTAGAATCCAGTGGAAGACTTCCCACAAATTTCCAAAGATAAAAATAGAAGCAGTAGGAAAATAAGACTGAGAACTCACCCTGTTCCTTTTCTTCTTTATCCATGTTAATTTTGGGGTCTCTGTTCTAACTACAGGGTTCTTGGGTGGCAGCCTCTAGTCTTTTAAGAGGTGCAGTTATCTCTCCTTAACTGCCAAGGCGTGGTGTGTGTATGATGAGTGGCTCTCAGCTCTTGTCACAGATGCATGTAGGTGCTCTTCTCCCACCTGTTTTTACTCTTCACTTTGGCTGCTATCAAATAGATTTGTTTTGATTTGTTACCAAATTACTCTTTATTTCTGGAGGTGGAAGTGCCTTGGTGTCTGGAAGCTAGCTGGCTATCTCTATATCTATCTATCTATCTATCTATCTATCTATCTATCTATCTATCTATCTAGCTAGCCAGCTATCTAGCTATCATCTATCTATCTATCTATCTATCTATCTATCTATCTACCTATCTACCTATCTATCATCTATCATGTACCATCTGTTATCTATCCATTTATCATCTTCTTGTCTATCTTGCTATCTTTTTGTTGAAATTCATAAGTTTACCAAGCATTGTCTAGACACATATCTGTTTGATCAACCTACCCTTTCATTTTGAATATTCAAGTCTTTCTCCAGCTCAAGTGCATCCCTTGTGTACTTTATGTGATAATACCATGTTCTCCACACAGTTATTGTTTACATTTCAGGTCATTTACCTCACTCATCATTTCCCTTCTGACTTCCATTCCTTTTTTTTTTTTTTTTTTTTTTTGTGCTTACAGATGATTCTTTAACCTGATTATCTAGGTCACAAATTCAGATTTTTAACTAATTGATCTCTCCTTCAATGTGCCAGCAGTTATTTTTTCAACCATGGCTTTTTGCCACGTTGAAGATCCTGACATGCTCTTGTGGTGCTGTTTGAGTCATTGTCTCCAGCAGTTCTATTTTGCTGTCATTGATATGCTTGATTCCTCTCTCCATTAGTTGGACTCCCTTGGAGGTATAGTTTCTCCTTGGGGACTTTCTACAGTTTGTTTACCATCCTAAGCAGCAGCCATGCAGGGTAAACATTCCCCATCCCCACAGCTGGAATGGGTAGTTACAAGAATGCAACAGGTCTCCCAAGGGACCCAAACAGCAGCCCACCTGCTCCCTTGGTCTCCATCTCCTCCAACCTCAGGACAGAAGGCGTAGCTGCCCACCTGCTGCACTTCTTCACATCTTGGTAAAGGAAAGACCAAGTATGCTAATGTGGAAGCAGATGTTTATTTCTCTTTTCCATAACATTCCTTGGATTTCTGTGGTCCCAGTTCCTCCTAGGATTTTCAGGATTCAGGTTCCTGCTGCAGAACTTTCCACTGGACCTCAGGCTTTAGCTCACAAACGTTGAAAACACTTCTACAGTTCTCTCCACCACGTTACCAACAAACCAAAGAATTTACTTACTCCCAATTGTCCCTGAACTCCAGCAGCCACTTGGCTCAGAACAGGCATGTGGATCAATTTGGAATCAGAGGAGATGAGAAAAGTACACAATTTATCATCTTCTAAGAGTCCTCCAAAAGATTGTTTTTACAAAGAAAATAATACCAGAAATAAATTGTGTCTTTACCAGTCATTCATCCTCACATCAATCATTGTTGCAATGACCACCATCTATTTCTTTCCTACACCCATCTATTCACCTCGATGCCAACCATTTTACCAGTACTGGTAGCCTCAAAGGCTGCCTCAGGCACAGGATCAAATCCATCAGGTAACCTGTAGGCTCTGTCTTGAAAAGATGTCCATGCTCTGGCCGCCTCCTCTGGCACTGACTACCTTCTTTTCCCACCACTATCATCTCCGTCTTAAATTGTTGAAACACTCTTCTTAGTAGCCTTCATGCTTCAGTTGAACATGCCCTTCTGAATCTGGCATTCAGCACAAAAGCTAAAGCAATCCTGTCACAATGCTGTCTTCTTAAAAATATCTCTACTCACATGGATAGATCTCCCTTCATTCAGAATAAGAGGCAATGTCATCATTTCACCCATCAAGCTCCTCAGGACCTGAGCCCCATGACTTGTCTGTTCCCCTTCCCAGCTCACACTGCTCAGCCATACTGGCTCACTTCTATTTCAAGCTTGACTAGCATACGCCTGACTTAGCTTTGCACTTAGTGTTCTGTTTTTATCTCTTATGTCTCAATTACCTACATAACCAATGCCCTCAGTCCACCAAGACTGCTCACATGTGGTCTTCTTAGTGGAATCTGGCCTGTCCAGTCTTTAATCCACAACTGTGGGGATGTAGAAAGGAGCCACTGGGATGTATGCTCCATAGGCTGTGGAATGGTAAAATCCTTGACTGCACACTCAGGATTATTCATGCTTGGGGGAAAACTCCCAAGTGACCTGACCAACCGACAACCATTGCCCCAGTTGAGTTTTGCTCATCCTTCTCTCTCCCTCCTCCCTTTGCAAAACTGTGTGACTCCTAATCCGACTATCCTCACAGACTATCATGTCACACTACCGGTTCTTTGTTCTTGGACTCCCTTCTTCTATAAAAGTGCTGTATTTCCTTAATAAATTTTGAGACTATGTCTAGAGACTGCTCTCCTAGGTAGGACCTCCATTGCTTTGCCCCCTCCAGAAGGGAAAAAGACCCCACGAGATCCAGGCCCAGCAAACAGCTACAGCACACAACCTCGCTGTGATATAAGTGACATACAAAGAAATACACACACACACACACACACACACACACACACAGTGTATAATTCAACAAGTTTGATGCATGAATAGACTGGGAAAATCATCACCTCATATAAGGTGGTGAACATATTCACTCCCTCCAAAGTTTCCTCATGTCTTTTCCTAATCTCTCCTTTCCACTTCTCCCCTGGCAAGTGCTACTATGTTTCCCTAATAAAAAAATTGTTTTCATTTTCTGGAAGTATTCATAAATAAAATCTTACACTATGTACTCTTTTTTTCTAGCTTATTTTGACTCTGTGCATGTTTTTTGGGTCCATCTGTGTTATTGTGTAGCATTTCATTCTCCTGAAATACCACAGCTTGCTTATCCATTTTCCTGTTGATGAACATTTGAGTTCATTCCAGGTTTCCAGTGGTTGAAAAACATTTTCCTATGGCATTGGTTTTGGAGGCAAATTCTCAGGAGAAGAATGGACAAATCATATGGTATACGAAGGTTTGACTTTTTAAGAAACTGCCAATAATTGTTACATTCCAGCATTACCAGCAATGTATGAGAGTTACATTTCCTCTATATCCTTTCCAATGTCAGGTATAATTGATTAGTCAGTTTTTTAACTTAGATGTTCTAATAGGTGTGTATTATGATTTCATCACGGTTTTAATTTACATTTTCTTAATGATTCATAGATTGAATATCTTTTCATCTGCCTATTTGCCCTCACGTATCTTTATAGTAAACATTTTTAAAGGTGAGTTTTAAAATCATATTATTTGATGTCTTATCCTTTGAGTTTTGATAGCTCTCTATCTTGGCTACAAGATTTTTATTAGATAAATGATCTGTACTTCCCTTCCAGCTTGTTGCTTACCATTTTATGCTTTTATGCATGTTTTGAAAGAGAAGGGTTTTTAATTTGTTTTAATAGAATCCAATTTATCAATTGTTTAGTTGATTTTACTTTTGGTATATCTAAGAAATTTTATCTAATTTCAGCTTCTCAATAGTCTTCTTTTGTTCTCTTTAATCCATTTATATTTTTGAATCTTAGGACTGAGTTTTTTTCTTTTTTTTCTTATTTATTTATTGCTCAGAGACAGTTACTTGGTCCAGCATCTAATGAACAGAAGGTCATCTATTCTCTGTGAAGTTGCCTTTGGGTCTATCAAGAAGCAATTGCCTTTTATGTGTGGCTCTGTTTTTGTTTTGGACTCCATATCATTGTTTATTTTCCATCTTCAAGTGGATTCCATGCTGACCTGATAGCCTTAGCTTCTATGTCCTGAACTAATGTCGAATTTGTTGTTCAACTTGTCCTTCCTGACCACCCCTTGTAAAATTAAAATTTGCATCAACATGCTTTTTGCTCTTCTTTTAAAAGTTTTTATAATTGTACCTGATTTATTTTAATAGGTTATGGGTTGAGTATCCCTTATCTGAAATACTCAGAAACAGAAGCAATTTGGATTAGGGCTTTTTAAAATTTTTTGAATATTTACATATGCATAGTGAGATATCTGGGGACCCAGGTCTAAACAAGGGATTAATTTATGCTTCATATGCAACTCCTCCACTTAGACTGAAAGTAATTTTATACAATATTTTAAAATAATTTTGTGCATAAAACATAGTTTGTATATAGTAGCTGAAGGGAGTGATAGGGTCTTTTTCTTTTGGGGACACAAAATAAACTGTGTGTTGTGCGCCTGCATTTCTTTGACTGAGACCTGTCACATGAGGTCATGTGTGGAATGTTCCAGTGTGGCATTATGTGAGATCTCAAAACATTTGAGAATTTGGGTTTTTAGACAAGGGATGCTCAACTTGCATTTGATTTCTCTACCACTAGTAGCTCCCCACTACCAAAATGATAACTCATTGAAAGAAAGTAGTTTTAATTTTGTTTTAATCACTGATGGATCCCAAATGTATACAACTGCTTAATATATGTTTTTAGCATCTATTTACTGAATGAGAGAATATGGAATAAGACCACTTAAAAGCTAAAAAACAGCTTAGACACCATTGCTTCTGTACAATTTTAAGTATGTAGAAAGATGATCAGAAGCGTCAGATTGTTGCTCCCCCAGGTGTGTGACCAATCAGATCTCTGGACCTTACTCTCCATCCCTTTCTGTCTTTGCTTCCATCCAAGAAAAGCTACAGTGATACATGTAGTTTATCACAGCCTGATACTATCATCCAAACTACCCTTCCTTTTTCCCTTTTATGCTTATCACTTCTACTGGGAAGACTTCCAGTGCCCTCAAAGTCTGGTTCAGACTTTCCATCTCTTAGCCAGTGTTTGCAAAGCACACAGTGTGATCTTCGGATTTGTTTATGCAGACCATGCTTTCAGTGATGGTGGTATCATGTAAATTTCTTTATTGATAACACCTGACAAAATTCTGAGCATGCAGTGACTCAGTAGGATGCACACATTTTTGCAAGTCCATTTTCCAACCTCAGAGAATAATTGAAATTATTCTCGTCCCATGACCTATACATGCAAGTCTATTTTGAGTCTCTGCACGTATATACATGTATTTGTCACTGCGGTTTCATTAGCGCATGCTATGTCATGGCTTTGAGATAGGATAATAAATGTAACACTGATATCACAATGCCTTTTTTTCCTTTAGTTGAAATAACATATAACCAAGACAACTAAACATCTGCAAGCACGCTCAGAGAATTCAGAAAGCTCCTCACAAAGATGATCAAACTAATCTTACACACACACAAGCACAAACAAAATACAAAATGGGCAAATTCAACTCAATTTCCCAGGATGATAGTGAACAGGATAACAGGTGATTCTTAAAAACATGTTACATTTTCTCTTTGCACTGAAAATGAATAAAATCAAAGTGCTTCTGAGTCAACTGGTGCACTGGTTATCAGCAAAATCACCCACCAGTTCAAACTTTCAGCCTCAGGTTTGAAGGTAGAATAGTAATATGGAAAGGACCAGAGAAATTCACTAACAAAGCCAAAAAATACCTCGTATTGTGCCCAGCTAATCTGAGTTTGCATATCAGAATTCTTAGTAGAGGAATAATTCATAATTACTTATCATTGAGGAGCTTGTAAATGTTGCTATGGGGTAGAAAGGACACGGACAGACATTAAGGAGCAGGTTAATCCCAGCCCACTATCTACATGTGAAATCTTCTCTTCCATGATTCATAGGACAGGAGGAAATGACAAATGATTTTGGAGATAAGGTGTCTAACACAAATTCTGTCTCTTTTAAGACATTAAATAAGTGGATCAAGATGGTGGAGTAGATGTCAACTGCACATCCCAGATTGTCTGCAATTAGGAATCAAAACAGTGAGAGCAGTCACTCAGCCAGGTGGGTGACAGAAGAAATGCAATGAGGCATAGCCTTTGACTGTCAGAGTGTGAAAGTCAGGCACTCAGAAATTCAGGTTACTGGAACAGAAAGCAAGAAATAAATCATCCGTCTTGATTGGTCAGGGCAGGTCTGGGGTGAGGAGTGACAGAGAGGCCAGACTGACAAATTTATATTAGAAACATCAATAGAAGACAAAATCAGATTGAATTAAGCTGGGCTAGGAGCTCTAAAGTGGGTAATGTGTCAGACACTTCACTTTTCTCAATTTCTTGGTGGAGATCTATGGCAGGCAGTTACTTAACAAAGATCATACCTAGCCTTGCAGTTCTGAAAGGATTGAATTACTACAGCTTCCTTGTACCTAGGGATAGCAGTGAAGAGTGTCATGGGGAATACTTTTAATTCAGGCCATCTAAGAAACTTATGTAGTGGGAATGCTGAGAGCTGAAAATCACCGAGCCCTGCTGTACCAGCAATGGAAATCAAGCAGAGAGGGTGGAGTGGAGTGGCCAGGGCATCAGCATTCTTCAGGCACACACAGCCATTATCATGAGTCCAGAGTGGAGCCAGCACACACACCTGTCATAGTCCAGCATGTTAAAACTGTCCAGGTAGAGCGATATCAAGAACCAGGATTCATTACTAATATTTCAGAGCTTTTCAGCCATGTAGGAGACTTTCTTGGTAGCCCCATGCACTGTGCGCACAAAACCGCCATTGAGCCAGGGAGAGATCTGGCCGAGCCATTCCCTCAGGCCCTCCAAAGAGCTTGCACATTCCCAGAAACACTATAGAAATGCTGGAGCTACCCAGGCTCCTACCAGGGGTGGGCAGGACAAGGTCTCTGTGGATAGGGGCAGGAGCATGCAATCTGGGCAGTTCTTGATGCTGAATGCTGAGGAAGTGGGGAAAACTAAATACACAGCTCCTCAGCCCAGCACCGTGCCTCCTGGTCACCACCTCCATGCCCAGAGACACTCAGGGCTCACAGCTCCAGGGCTCAGGC
Source organism: Glaucomys volans (assembly GCA_020662805.1). Taxonomy (NCBI): domain Eukaryota; kingdom Metazoa; phylum Chordata; class Mammalia; order Rodentia; family Sciuridae; genus Glaucomys; species Glaucomys volans. The sequence goes on along the minus strand of JAJEJO010000669.1, from coordinate 461,378 downwards.
ATTGACCACACCTCCCAATACCAGGCAAAATCCAAAGCTGGAAGGCCCAGTGAGAAATCTCTCCATCCCAAATACCTCTGCCAGGAACACTTTCAGACTCTTTAGTGTTTCCATTTCACTGATGCTGTCATCTGTGTTGCTCTGGGTGGCTTCCCCCAGCTATTTGACATTGAATGCCTTAATCCAATTTTATGAATTTTTATGGTATGTTAATTTGACTTATTTTTTTCTTCTTTCTCATTTTTTTATTCTCATTTTTTTCTCCCCTTACTTTTTCCTCCCTCTCTCTTCCTCCTCCTCCCCATTTCTTTCTCTTTCTTTACCTCTTTTTTTGTTTCCTTTTCTTACAATTTCTTTTCATGTTCTACATAGCTTAATATTAATTTTACTTCATCTAATAACTAAATTTTTAACCTATTAAAGAGAATGAGTACCCTTTTCTACTTTTTGATTAGTGTAGTTATAAAGAACATTTTCAATAAAATCTCATGGTTTATTAGTATATGGTTTGCTCTCAAGTGGTTGTGGTTGCTGGTGATTATGACCCTCTCTCTTGGTGGTGAGAGTGGCTGGGATTGGTGGTAGCTCTATCAACATGCTGACTCAGTGCTTTGATGCTGGTATGAAGCCCTGGTCCAGCACACAGAGTAAAGGGAAAGAATATTACTAAAAAATCCTCACCTGATAATGGAACAGGTATCCATTCCAGCAGATGTGCAAATTTCAAAATAGAAAAAGCACAGGAAGCATGTGAAGATGAGTAATAAGTTGCCTCCAGAAGTTCATAACCCTCCAAGAACAGAACCTGTAGAGGCTCAAGTGGAGGAAATTCTGGAAAATAATTTAAAATTCTGATGGTTAAAATGATCTGTGAATCAAAAGAAAATAAAAGAAATAAACTAAAGGAGATTATACGGGATAAAAAAAAAGAGTATTTCAATAAAGATACAGAGAATCTCAAAGAGAAGCAAATAGCTATTCCACAAATGAAAAACTTAATCAAATTTAAAAACTCAGTAGAGAGTCTCAACAATAGACTGAGTCAAACAGAAGAAACAATATCAAAATAAAGACAAGGTAGATGAATCAGAGCTCTCAGATGGTTATAAAGAAAAAAATTATGCACTGAGAGAAGATGGCGGCATGGAGGAAGCACTTCCCATGTGTTCTCAGCACCAACTTGAAAAGCTAAGCAGGCAGCTAAGAGACCTCAATAAAATTCAGTACCAGACAGTAAAAGAAACCATGGAGACAGAAAGTCAGAAAATTAGAATATAACCTAAGGAATAATATGTTAGAGACATACCAGCTTGGCTGCTGAGGGGCAGGGGGTGCAGGAAAGCAAGCGTGGTAGGAAAAACAAACAAACAAACAAACAAACAAAAAACAAAACCCAAAAACTTTAGCTAGGAGGAACTTGTGGAATAGAAAGGGAGGCTGGTCTTAATGTAGCCATGGTGGGTGGGGGAAGTCGTTGAGTGGAAATCAACCAAAATGAATTGGCCCATGGGCAGAGAGGTCCAGGGAAACCTGAGTCACCTGCATGGGGACCATTTATAAGCACTGCACATCTGAAAGTTGAGCCAGGGGTTTGGGACCACATAAAGGAAGTTGCTGGATGACTCAGCAGTCCCCTCCTATGACTCTCAGAGTACACCTGGTCAGTGTGATTGAAATAGTTCAAGGAGGCTTTAGGCCCTGAATACCAAGGACAGAGAGATTCCTTTGTTAATGGCATCAGGGTAGGAACTATTGGGAAGATGGCAAGAACAGCCATAAAGCAGTGTCTGCACTCCAGGCTGATACTGGGTAATTCCCACCATTGTGGGGAGAGTGACACCTGTGGAGGGTTAGAGCCTACACCCTAAAAGTATTCACGGGAGGCCCCTGAGACCCAGGTATCTAGCGGAATTCAGCATCTCTCCAGCAACCTGGGCATGGATCAAACCTCAAATACCCCCAAGAGATTTCCAAAGTTCAGCCAACTTGAATCCCAAATACTGAAATTTCCAATTTAAAACTCCAACCACCCCTGCTACCGGAGTGCACAACTTATCAGCACTCCCAAGTCTATTCCACCCTGTAGGAGGAGACAGGCAGCCTAGAGCCGGGACAACCAGCTTTGGGTTTTAGCCACAATGGCTGGAAGCTAGATTAGGAATATAAAGTCATTGAACTTAACTACCTTCAGCCCTTGACACAGGAGTTACAGAGCCCAAAAAGAAGTGCAGAGAATGAAAATCCAGCCTGGCCAATAGTTTTGATCATTTTAGTAGAAGCAAGCCCTTTCTCCTTAAGATTTTTAATCATTTTTTTCATATTCTCCACATTTTTTATTCAATTTTTAAAATTTTTGTCTTTTAATTTTTTAAAATTTCGTTTCCTTACATTTCATTGTTTTGCTTGTTTTCATTCTGCAAGACTGTGTGTGTGTCTGTGTGTGTGTATCTACTCATTGCATGGATAGGTTCAGAATATATATATATATACATATTTACATAAATATATAATTACATAAATAACACATCTATAATATATAATTATATAAACTTTGTAAATATAACATATAAAACTATATATAGAATATATGCAAATATGTATACATAAAGGCTTTCTTTTTCACCTGTTTATTATTTAGCCTTGCTTTCACTTGGGGGGATAAAATCATATGGAGGCTTAAGTAATTTTGAGCTCATATTTGTTCATGGCTTGGTTTTTGTCCCTCTTACTGACCCTTCTTCACTCTCTTCCTCCACTGATAGCCACATTTTCCTGTTCCCTCTTCCTCTTTTTTTGTAATTTTTAGTTATTTTTTTACTTATCCTTCTTTATACCCATCATCTGATACCCATCTCCTGCCTCTCCTCTGTTCAATCTTCAAATATTTCAAATTTTCTCTTGCCCACCTACCCTATTTTCTCTTTACTTAAGGAACTCTCATCTCATTGTCTGACAGAATTACATAGTTTATAGAATTCCTTCCCCATTCATGTTACTCTCATTATTAAAAAAAGGATGACATATAGACACTGCTGGTTAGTGCTTGATCAAGTTCATGTTATTTTTTTATTGTTGGTGCTGATGTTAAATACTGACCGCACCATTCCTAGATAGGTGGCTACTGGCTCTATAGATGTCAAAGGAGACACTGGACATTCATGTTGCGGCTGTAGGCATGTTGCTAGCATTAATGTGTTCCTGGCGCCCTGCTTCCTCTAAGAGGGATTAGAAAGTGATAAAGACATTTCAAGTTGACAGAGTAAAGATACTGCTGCTGAGAATTACAACTCAGCGACGTAACAGACAATCTCCCCACACACATGATCTACCTCCACCTGAGACTCAGCATAGAATCAGGCAAAATCCCAAACCAACAACCAGGTCCCTTGAAGAAACAACTAGGGGGGAATCTCAGGTCCCACTCCTGAACATCTGCTCATGCATCAGAAACAGAGAGACCTCCCAGTACAAAACAGAGAACTACCCAAAAAAGTACACCTGTATAAAGAAGGAAAGTGGATTCATCTCAATTGTTGCACACATACAAGAATTCTGAAAACATGAGAGAGCAGGCAAGCAAATCTCTCCCCACAATTCACAATCCCCCAATAAAGGATCCCATACATATGGAAGTGGTGAAATTTCAGAGAAAAACTATAAGGAACTGATTATTACCATGTTCTACGAACTAAAAGAAGATCTAAGGAATGAATTAAGAAAGCAAGTACAGGAAATAAAAGACCATTTTTAAAAGAAATAGAGATAATGAAAATAAACCAATAGGAACTCCTGGAAATGAAAGAAACATGAATCAAATTAAAATTACACCTTAATGCTTCTCCAACAGATTAGACTGTAAAAAATACAACATCAGGCCTTGAGGATGGAGCTTCAGGCCTTGAAGTCAAGGTACATAAATTTGAATACTCAGTATTCAATAAATAAATGACCATGATCAGAATATACAAGAACTCTGGGACAACATCAAGAGAACAAATCTGAGAGTCATTGGGATGGATGTGAACATGGTGATACAGGCTAAAGACAAGAATATCTTCAATGAGATATTAACAGAAAACTTTCCCCAACTCAAAAATGAGATAGACAACCACATACAGGAGGCATACGGGACCCCAAAAAGACAAGATCAAAGCAGAACCTCTTTAATATACATTGTAATCATAATGTCTAGCAAAAAAA
>JAJEJO010000669.1:379301-452178 GCA_020662805.1 Glaucomys volans | reverse complement strand
AATTGCTACAGTGATGCAGCCACATCAATGTTCATAGCTGCTCAATTCACAATAGCTAGATTATGGAATCAACCTACATGTCCTTCAGTAGATGAATGGATAAAGAAACTGTGGTATATATACACAATGGATTATTACTCAGCCGTAAAGTAGAATAAAATTATGGCATTTGTAGGTAAATGGATGATGTTGGAGACTGTTATGCTAAGTGAGATCAGCCAATCCCAAAAATCCAAAGGCCAAATGGTCTCACTGATAAATGAGTGATGATGCATAATGCGGTGGGGAAGGGTGGCAAGAAGGGAGGAAGGATAGATAGCATGGAGGAAAGGGAGGGGTGGGATCGGGGTGGGGGGTAAAAATAATAACAGAAATTGTGACAGATACCATTGCCCTGTGTACATGCTAAAATAAAATATATATAAAAAAAACCCCACAAAGTCAGCCTCAGCAACTTAGGGAGGCCCTAAGCACATCAGTGGAAGAGTGTCGTGATCAGTCAATAAAAACGAGGGGGGGATATTTGCCTCGTGGGTGGAGTGCCCTGGTTCAAACCCCCATTACCAAAAAAAAAAAAAAAAAGAAAAAGCAGGTCTTATATAGAAGCAGAAAATAAAGTTCACTCTGCCTTCTCAACTCAGACCCTGAAAATAAAGAAGTCCTGTAATGAGATATTCTAAGCTCTAAAAGAAAATAATTGCCAGCAAAAATTGCTATATCCAAGAAAGTTATTTTTCAGAATCAATAATAAAATAAAAATTTTCCATGACAAAGATCAACTAAAGGAATTCAGGACCACTAAGCCAGCACTACAATGAATACTCAAAGATATATGGAACACAGAAGGACCCAGAAATATACTCCAAAGCTCCCAAATAGATGCAGATCACTAGAAGAACAACCAACTAAATGAAAATCAAGACAAAATTAGCCCAAAATGGCAAGAAATTACAAGTACATATCCATAATTATTCTGAATGTAAATGGTCTCAACTCCCCAATTAAAAAGCATAGATTGGTGTAAAGGATTAAGAACCAAAATCAAATGGTATGCTCTTTTCAAAAGATGCATCTCATAGGCAAAGACACCTACAGGCTAAAAGTTACAAGCAAGAGCAGGTAATGTCATATCTGATAAAGCAGATTTCAAGCAAAATTTAATCAAAAGAGTCAAGGAAAGCCACTACATACTGTTAAAGGAAACAAACAAGAATACATAATGAGAGTAATTTTTTAAAATTTTTTTATACTTTTTTAGTTGTCAATGGACCTGATTTTGTTTGTTTATTTATATACTGAGAATTGAACCCAGTGCCTCACACATGTGAGGCAAGCACTCGACCACTGAGCCACACCCATATTTATGCCCCAAATGTCTGTGCATCCTACTATATAAAAAATTACTTCTTGATATTAAATACCAGACAGACTTCATTACCATAATACTGGGTAATTTCAGCACATCCTTAACATTAGATATGTCATCAAAACATAAAGTCCGAAAAGGTATTTCTGACTAAAATAGTATTAAAAAACAAGTTAACCTAAGAGACATCTACAGAATGTTTCACCCCAGAACAGCTGAGTTTACTTTCTTCTCAGCATTTCATGGAACCTTTTCCAAATTAGACCATATTCTAGATCCCAATGTAAGTCTTAGTAAATACAAAAAAAAAAAAGTACATAAAACCCATATGCCCTATTAGATCAAAAGGAAATGAAAAAGAAATTCAACATCAAGAAAAATACTAGCAACCACATAAAACAGAGATTGAATATTACTCTTGTAAATGAAGAAAGGATCATAGAAAAAATGAGAGAAGATAAATTCTTAGAAAACAATAAGAACACTTTGGTATGTGGATGATAACACATTATAAGGGTGGGGGAGGGAAAATAGAAGTTCATTGGATTAGACAAAGTAAAATGAAGGGAAGGGAGGCAGATGGAAATAGGAAAGGAAGTAGAATGAATCAGACATAATTTTCCTGTATTCACATATGAATACATGTCCAGTGTAACTCCACATCATGTAGAACCACTCACACCAGACTTTTTCAAATTATTCCATAAAATTGAAAGGGAATAAATACCCCCAAATACATTCTATGAAACCAGTATCACCCTGATGCTGGAACCAGGAAAAAACACATAAAGGAAAGAAAAAACTATAGACCAAAATTCCTGAGGAACACAGATGTAAATAAAACTTGTTAATAACATATTAGTACATTGCATTGAAAAACACACGAAGAAGACAACACACCATTATCAAGTGGGTTTCATTTCAGGGATGCAAATCAATAAATGTAATTTACCACATTAATATAATCAAGAACAAGAACCATGTGATCATCTCAATAGATGCATAAAAGGTCTTTGATAAAACCCAGTACCCATTCATGTTAAAAGTGCTGTAGAAACTAGAGATAGAGGGAACTTACTGCAATATTAAAAAGGCTGTATAAGAAAAACCCAAAGACAACACCATACTGAATGCAGAAGAACTGAAAACATTTCCTCAAGGAATCAGGAACAAGAAAAGGAAGTTCACTCTCACCATTTTTTAAACAATGTAGTTCTTGAAACTATAGCCAGAACAATCAGGCAAGAGAAGGAAATTAAAGGAATTGCAAATAGGAAAAGAAGAAGTCAAATGATCTGTTTGCTGAGGACATGATCCCAAATCTGGAAAAACCCCAAAAAAGTCCTTTAGAAGGCTTCTAGAGCAAAGTATCAGAATAGAAGACCAACATGCCTTGTTCATTCCAATAGCTTTCCTACACTCCAACAGTGATTCTGCTGAGGAAGAAATCTGGAAAACTACCCCATTCACAATAACCTCAAAAAAATAAAACACCTGGCAATTAATCTAACCATGGAGGTGACAAATCTCTACAATGAAAATTACGGAACATTGAAGAAAGAAATTGAAGAAGACCTCACAAAATGAAAAGACCTCCCATGTTCTTGGATAGGCAGTTTTTGTTACTATAGCTCTGTAGTATAGTTTGAAGTCAAGTATTGTGATGCTTTCAGCACATTTGCTGTTGTTGTTTGTTTGCTTACTTGGAATTACTTTGGCTATTCAGGATCTTTTATTCTACCAAATGAATTTTAGAACTCTTTTTTCTAGTTCTGTGAAGAATGTCATTGGTATTTTGATGGGTATTGCATTGAATCTGTATATTGATTTTGGTAGTATGGTCATTTTAACAATATTAATTTTGCCTATCCATGAACATGAGAGATCTTTCCATCGTCTGAGGTCTTCTTCAATTTCTTTCTTCAATGTTCTATAGTTTTCCTTGCAGAGGTCTTTCACTTTGTTGATTAGATTTATTCCTAGTTAATATTTTATTTTTGAAGCTACTGTGAATGGACTTACTGTGTAAATTTTATATTATTTTTGGGTCCCCTAACTCTTAGGTTAAGGGTTGGGAGTTTTTAAATTCCAAATCTTGTGTATCCCACAAAGCTAAGAGCCACTGTGGCCTGGAAATGAATGAAGCTAGTTGCAGTAGTTTTCAGCTTCCTGTTGGCCAGTATAAGATGGGATAGAATGGGTAGTAGTGACAAACGATGTACTGTGTGCAATCTCAGCATTGGTGCAGAGTTCTAAATTGGAAGATCCAGGTGTTGGAATTTAGTGTTCGCTGACCTTTGGAACTCTGTTGTTGTGTTTTTAGATTTGTTCTAAATACACAGTTACTGGGGAGATTCTGATATGTGCTAGATTTGTGGATCTCAGTGGCCTTCCAAAAATTCCAGTTTTAGAGTGAGGGGTCTAAACCACCACAGGCTTCATATATTTCCCAGTGAAGCACTCTGTGGCAGTAGCCATGGTTCAAGTTGGCCCAGGTGAAGCTCCTACTGGCAGCAGACTCTCTTGGCATCCATGTGGTGATGGTCCTACAGGTGTGCAGAATGCAAGAGTTCCAGGTTATGATGTCTTCCACTGATATTTTGAAGGAAATCCTGAGAAGCCATGCAGAAATTTGTCACAGGGCAGACTCCCTGTGACATGTGAGAGAGATCATGATGGGGCTATGACTAGTAGGAACCTGGGAATAGAGCCACAGTGAGACCCAAAAAGATAGAGCAATCAGCAACATATGAAAGCCAACAGGGACAGCTGCAGGCAGCTTGTAAAGTCAGCGCCAGAGAATAACCAAAGGGTCAGGGCTACCCAAGGTCTTGGGGTCCCAGTCTTCACCACAGTTTGCAGGGGATGTCAGACCTGGTGCTTTGAGATGTGATGTCTGCTCTGCTGGATGTCAGTCTTCCTTTAAGCTAATTACTCCCTTTTAAAATAGGAAATGTCCCATTATGGTATCTATGAAATACAGCTTATGGTTTTTTTTATTTATACAGAGGTTTATAGCTGAAAATGCTTGCCTTGAGTCTCAGGGGAGACTTGGGGACTTTTCAGGTGATGGAAGGAGTTAGTCTTTGGGACTACTGGGGATGTAATGAATGCCTTTTACCTGGGAGACCAAAGTGAACAATGGAGGCTAGGAAAGAATGCCATGTTTTGGATGTAGTTTGTATCTCAAGGGTTCATGTGTTAGAAACTTGGTCCTCAGAATTTTGATGTGAAATGGTGGACCTGTTAGGAGGTGGGACCCAAAGGGAGGTCATTACTGGACCCTCCTTGCTCTCTGGCTTCATATTTTGCCATGTGATTTCTCTCTATTGTATAGGCTCCTACCACTGTGATGTCACCTACCATGAGGTTCTCAACAGAGCCCAGATGATGCTGGATGCCCTTGGAACTCCAGAACTATCAAACTAAATAAACTTCTTTTTAAAAACTTGTCCAGCTTCAGGTATTTTGTTATAGCAATGGAATATGGACCATACACAAGGCTTTGAGAATTGAACCTTACCTCCTTACCTACCATCATCAAAAATTCCTACTATTGCTTTGTCCTTCAATCTTTTCTTTGTCTTCACAGAGCCACATTCTCTCTTCCTAGAAACGTATTGTATGCTCACAGTATTTCTTGGTCTTTGTTTTTTGGTCTTCTCTACTCATTATGTTGATTTTGTCTCCAGCCTAAGGTCATAGAGTGAGTCCCCAGGAGAAGGCAGTTCCAGGAGTGCTCTCATAGTATCATGTCTTCCCCTTCTCTATGTATCTTCCATTAGACTCTTTGCTCCATCTAGGCAGAGACCATGCAGGGTTATTGTCACCTCTGTAACCCCTGTGCCTATCACACATTTAGTGTGATAGCATTTAGTAGGTGCTCAAATCATTCTTTGTTAAATACACAGATGAGCACATGACCAACCAAGTGAAGGAATGCCTATGTGTCTCATTTTAGGAATCATAAACTGTGAGGCAAAGAGGGAAAAAGCTTTTGCTGAAGGAATACTTAGAAGAATTAGAAACTTGAGCTGTAAGGAGAGGAGACTCAGACCTTCTCTTTCTGGAATTTCCTTCATTTTTCTTCCCTGGTGGTCCACTTGGCCTGTAGCCATGAGAGTCCCTGGTGCCACTTTGTCTCACATTATGAACTGATGTGTCCCATAAACTGCCCATAATGTGCTGGAGCATGGCTCCTGGGCTTTCACATTCACCATGAGAACCGCCTGCCCTGTCCACAGAGCATCTTTATTATTTACTTGGAGTTAAGGAATCCCAGGTCAGAAAGAGTGAGAGATTGACTCCTTAGAGCCAGATAATTTGACTCTATTGCTGTTCAAACATGCCTTTTTTTTTTTTTTTTTTTTGAGGTATCAGAGAATTTTGCCAAGCCCCTCCTATCTGCAATCACTGGGACAGCATCTCCATAAGTCAATTCAGCAAATAGTTATTGAGTGGCTGGCTCATAGGCACTCAAACTTCAATGGCTCTGTGGAGACTGTCTACTCAAAGTTTATTTTACAGGAAAAATAACAGAACCCTGGTGTAAATTTAGGACTCCTCTCCAATACATTAAATAATTTTATGTGTGCAAGGAATATAAAAATTAGTAGGAACTCAACTGTCTTCAATGGGCTTATAGCCTTAGGGAAGAGAGGGGAAGAAATGAGTAAAAGGAAAGTCAGTAAAAATACATTTTCACTGCCTAACAGAGTTTTGTGTGTAGAGCACACGGTGAGGCTCTTTGAAATAGATAATTATATCAATGAATTGACCAATCACATAATATAACATATTATGGCACTTTGAAGAATCTTTCTTTGTAGGATTAGCCATTAGCAACTGCCTCCCCCATCTAGACTTTAAGTTAGTGAGAAGAATGGGAAGTTTGGTTATTTGCCTACTATTGGATTCCCCACACCTCAAGCATTAGCTGGAACATAAAACTGCTAATTCCTGTGATTCTTGGATTCCATATTTGCAAATTCACTTACTAAATTTTATGTGTAATACCCAAATCCGTCCACATGACACATTCACAGTCCGTCTCAGATATGTAGAGAAGGATAAAAGTTTGCGCTGTCTGACACATGTTCCCAGGGTCTCTGCCAAGGTCACACTGTACACTGCCACACTGTACCCAGGAGTCCCTCTCATGGTCTAGTCAGCACTGCATGGTTTGCAGTTCAGAACGTTTTGCTGGAGATCTTGCTGAATAGAGGGGCCCGTGTACATGGTGCTGGAGTTCTGCCTAGTGTTCCTTAGGGTAAGAAGCTGCCCATAGCAGATGACATACTTTCACTTGATGTGGCTGATGTCCCTTCTGTAATTCTGCACTCCTCTATTATTAGATAATAAGTAAAGATAATGTGACTTGCTTCTCTTATTTTAAATAAGCAAGAAAAGATAACCCTGTGATTTGGAGCAGTAGGAACAGATTGACTGCTAAGAGCAAAACTGTATTGGTGAGGATGCAGTTTGACCGCATGTACTGGTGTCTTAAGGTGAGAGTTTGTTTTCTCTCATAGGTAAAACAGGCTAGAAACAGGCAGACCAAGTCGGTACATCAGCATGCCCAAAATATCAGAGACTCAAGCAACTTCTATCTTTCAGCTCCACTGTGCTTATCAAATGACTTCTATCCTCAGTGTAGCTCAGTGGTCATAACAGTCACTGTTGCTCCACCCACTGTCTCTACATTCCAAGCAGGAAGGAGATAATACCAACTAGACAGGTTCATCTCCCAGAGTAACTAGTCCTCCTTAAAGAGCTTCCCCCAGGCAATAACTAATAACTTCCCCTTGGGATCCCTGGTCACTATTGGCAAGGGAGGCTAAGCCCTATAATTACCTGATGGGAGGAGATGAAGATCAGTCTTCATTCTGCAAGCTAGGGACATGGGAAAGACAGTGCTGCCACTCAGTCCCCGGTCCCAAAACCTGAAAACAGAGGGGCAATGTGTGAGGGCAGAAGATGGAGATCCTACTTCAAACCAAAGCAGAGCTGCCCTTCTTTTGCTTTTTTGTTCTATTCAGACTCTGAATGGATAAGATGATGCTCACCCATAATGGAAGTGGCAATCACCTAGCTTAAAATACTGTTTTACTACATTATTCAACTTAAATGTGAAAGCTGTAATATTATCTCAGTGCTTCTCTTACCATTCCTTTTGTAACAAATGCAGCATCTGAGAAAGACAGTATGGTGTATGGGATAAGAGCACAGGCTGGGAATCCAGGCAGTCACTTTGACTCCTCACTCTACCCTTGGTCTGTGTGTCCTTAGATAATTAATCTCCCTAAGCTTCAGTTATTTCATGGGTGAAATGGAAAAACAGACATATTTGAATATGTTCTAAGACTCACCTTTTATCTGAATCCCAGAAAGTGTAAGGGCATTGCTCATGATCTCATAAGGCCCCAGGTCTCCTGGGCCCCAATCCAGTCATGTTTTTGTCCCCTACTAGGAGACACTAAAAGGTGATAAAATATTTATTCAATTTGTGTCCTGTTAATGATTCCCATAAAGAACATTCTACAGTGAAAACTCTAGGATAACAATGGCAACATTAAGAATTCCTCCCGCCCTTTTAAGACTAAGTAAAAAATCATTTATTTCTTAGCAGCACATAATTATTTAGAGTTTATAAGGTAAGTTTCATGCATATCATTTCATCTAATTATCACATAAGCTCTAAGAACTCAGGATAAAAGTTTCTGGCTTTTTTCAGTGGATCCATTAACTCATACACTAATTTATTTATTCATTTACTTTTTTTATGAACTCATTGTTTAACATTGTGATAGGTTTTGAGAATAAGGGTTTAACTGGTCACAGTCCTGTCCTAACTGTCTTCACAGTTGAGTGACAAAAATGGGCATATGAGCAGACAAAGTGCAACATTGGTGCCATGTTCAGAATAGTCATGGAATGCCTCTAGTATGGGAATGAGGTAATCCTACATCCAGGTGGGGCAGGCGGGAAATCTTCACAAAGAAATGACTTCTCAGTCTTGGAAGATGATATCTTTTTTCTAGATATCCAATGGGTAAGGGCATTCTTGACCAGAAGCCAGCATGAAAAAACGGCATAGAAACAGGGCTAATCTATTATCTGGAAACAGCAAGTACTAGGTATGTCTGAATCATGGTATGTGTGGCTAAAAGAAGAGAAAAGAAGAGGTGGAGATGAGATTGCAGAAGTAAATAGGAAGAGCTCTTAGTGGCTGATCAGTTAGTGGTTCAGGGGAGACTCTCATATGTATGGTGCAGGAAAGTGCCATAACCTGATTTTCATTTTAGTAAATTTACTCTGGCTGCAACAAAAGAATGGATGTATGAAACAGAGATTGGTAGCAAACAGGCCCTCTGGAAAGCTGTTATAGTAGTTCAAGAGATGTGAGGAAGGCATGAGTTGATGCAGGGAGGATATGGACATTAGATCGATTAAAGAGATGGAATTCTTAGAGTTCCACCATTGATTTCATGAGGGAAGATAAACAAAAGGGTGATCCAGGAGAGCTCCCACATTAATGGCATTGATTGCCAAGTGCATGGTGTTGCCTTTGCTTTGTGAACAGATGTTAAGAAGAAAGACTCTGGAGCAAAGACAGTAACCCAAGGTGTGGACATCTTGAGCTTGCATTGTCCAGGAAGTGTGCTCACTATCTGACTAGTTGGTTTGTAGTTCAACACAGTTAAGGGTTGAATCAGAAGTCAAGCTGGTGTTAGATCAACAAGTAGATGATCATTGAAAGCATTGGATAAGATGAACTTAAGAATGCCATATGAGGTAAAAAGTGAAGGTCTGAAGGACAGAGGTCATAACTCTTTTCCACCTGAACAAGTAGGGGGAGGGTGGAGTAAACACCACCCACAAAGAGCCAAAGAAGAAGTGAACACAGACATGAATAGAGTGAAGATGGAATCCAAGCAAGATGTTACTCAGAGAGTGAAAAGTACAGTAAAAAGGGTGAAAGAGTCACTAGGGTTTAGAAATTCACTAATTTTATAGAATAACTTCAGTGTAGAAGTATAGACAAACTCTGATCTTAGCAAAGGAAGGAGAGGGTAATTCCTCCATCCAGACTGGAAATGTGGAGTCCCACAAGGACTATGGGAGACTCAAACATTTATCGTTATCATGAAAAAGGTGCCAGTGGAATGGGAAATATTAGGTCATATTTTAGTTATACAACCCACAGATTAAAAAATAAATAAAAAATTCCATTGAATTGGGATAAATGGAAAAATATTCACATGTATGCTATTTCCAATGGTTGTCTTAAACTGAGTTGCTTCAAGCAACATAAAATTATTCCTGCACAGTTCTAGAGGTCAGATATATTAAAACAATGTTCTGGCAGAGCCATGCTCCTAAAAGCTCTAGAGAAGATCCCTTCCTTGCCATGCCCAGCTTCTGCTAGTTGTCGGCAATAGTTGGTACTCCTTGGCTTGTGACAGCATCACTCCCAATCTTACCTCCACCTCCACAAGGCTGTCTTCTCTCTGTGCTTGTTTCTTTGTCTCCCAATTTCCTTCTCTTATAAGCACACCAGTTCTGTTAGGCAGTTTTTCATTAGTATAACAGATACCTGAGATAATTAACTTACGAAGAGACAAGTTCAGTTTCGTTCACAATTTTAGAGGTTCCAATCTGTGCTCAGCCCCATTGTTTTGGATCTATGATGAGTCAGCACATTATAGTAGGAGAATGTGGCAGAGCAAAACTTTCATTTCATAGCCAGGAAGCAAAAAACAAAATGAGGAGGGGACCAAGGTCCTGTGGTCCCCTTCAAGGACACACCTTTAATGACCTGAAGACTTCCCATTAGGCCCCACATCTTAAAGGTTCTAGTACCTCTTTTGGTGCCACCCTGGGAATCAAGCCTTCAAAAATATAGTTTGGGGGACATTCAATGTCCAAGCTATAATACCAGTCACTGGATTTAGGGCTTGATTTAGTCACTATTACTTTGCTGTGACCAAAACACCTAATAAGAACAACTTAAGGAGGAAAATTTTGTTTTGGGCTCTCAGTTTCAGAGGTTCAGTCCATGATCAACCATCTCCATTACTTTGGGCCCAAGATGAGATTGAACACATGAGGGAAAGGTGGTAGTGGGGGAAAGCCGCTCAGCTCATGGTGCCTGGGGAGCAGAGAGAGAGGAGAAGGTCCACAAGGAAGATGCACACTTCCAGGGCACACCCACCATGATTCAACTCCTCCAGCCATGCCCCATCTGCTTCCAGTTATGATTCAGTCCATTCAAACTAGGATGGACTGATTAGGTTGCAGCTCTCGTAATCTGATCATTTCACCTCTGGTCATTCGCGCATTGACACAGAAGCTTTGGGGGACACTTCACATCCAAACCATAACAGGGATAATTCTAATCCAGTGTCAACCTCATCTTACTTCAGTTACATGGGCAAAGACCCTGCTTATAAGGAATGCTACATTCATAGATACTAGCAGTTATTATTTGATTAACCTCAAAGATCAGGAAACAACATAAACACAAGAGTAAAGCAACTAATGCAGGGATTAAGGCAGGAAATGAGGGGTCCATGGCCCCACAGCCTGTGTCACCTCAGCAAATGGAAATACATGGCTGTCTTCAGAAAGGCCAAGGGAAAGTAGAGACACACAAATTCTAGTGCACCTTGAAAAGTATTTAATAAATGGCCACTACATGCTGTGGAGACATAGGGGAGGGAAGAGGGAGGAGATAGCTCAGCATCAACCAGTTGAGAAGACTTCTCTGAGGAGGGAGTATGGCACCCCACAGGACATCTGTGTGGCTGGAGAACATTCCAGGCAAATAGAATACCGTGGGCCAAGGCCCAGAGTTGGGCAGAGGCGGGAACCTCATCCCAGGCCCACAGTGCCACAGTCAGCTGTGATGGGACCTCAAGTCTTTCACTCCACACTCCACTTTCCTCCACTCTGCCACCTGGAGAAGGAAATGGAGATGTTGAAACTTTGGCCCGGAATGTTTGTTTTCTGATTGGATATCTCCTTACCTGCTGTCCCATTATCAATCCCAAAAGGCCTTGGGGTTTACTGAAATGTGGGAGGTGGGAGCCATGATTAATGTGTCCCAGGAGCTGCAGGGTGGGGCGCCTGCCTCCTGACAGAGATGCCATTGTTCCTCTTGGAGAGGCGTCCCTCCCTCTCACACCCTGACCACGGCTTCCCCAAGCGGAGTGTTTATGTGTTGAGTGCAACACTCCATGGACTTCAGGGTCTAATGGGGTGTGAGAGGGGGCCTGGGGTTTCTCATCTTGTTTTCAGCTGTACAAACACCCTGCACTTTCCCCTTCCACTCAGGTCTAGGCTCGGGTCTGCTAAGATCCGGGGCTGCAAGGTGTCAGCAGGGACTCCACAAGCCGACGGGGAACCAGCGCCTTCACCCAATGCTCAGCATTCAGTGTTTATTTTCTCAGCCCCCACCTACCATCTCAGCAAAACATTTCACTCCTTGATATTTTAGGGCTCCTCAGAGGCTTTGTTTGAAACCATCAGGATGGGCATCATGTTGTCCAGAGCCAGGAGAACCTGCTGCCCCAAAATGCAGAGAATAAAGCAAGAAGGGAACTTCTCTCCCACTTGTCATAGGTTTGCTTTTCTTCCTTGTTTTATTTTCAAGGCCATGGAAAGTGACTCAAGACATCTTATCCACAAGTACAGGCTTTCAGGAGTTCTCTGGACTCACTGGATAGGAAGTCCCTTGTACCTGGAACAAAGGCAGATGCACGGGAACAGTGGTGCAAAGAAGGGAGCAGTGTGAGCAGGGCTCCCCTGGGTCACATGTTACTCTCCTGCACACCTACCGTGTTGCCCCACTTAATTATGATGGTGACAGCCGAGGTAAATGCTAGGATCCCCCTGCTAAGGATGAGAAAACGGAAGTAGATGCCCTGTGACTTCAGTCTAGGTCTCTCTTGCTCTGAGGTCCTGGTCTTTTTTTTTTTTTTCCAACATGCCATTTCATTACCAGCATCAAATAAAAGGAAGGAAGAGAGACAGGGAAGGAGGGAAGGAGGGAGGGAGGGGAAGAAAAAGAGAAGAGAGGAAGGGAGGAAAGTCCCTCTATGATGGTAAAGAACAACATTCTCTCTGCAAGTTCCCATTACCCAGCTGCCTCCTAACCGATTTTTCACCTTATACTTTTGGAGGTGGGAATGGGCTAGTGTAAGCAGACCCAAGCAGGGACAATGTCTTTCCAACTTCTGCACAGATGTTTTTCAGTTTTGGGGTCTTAGCTGAAGCTCAGAGTTGGGCAAGACCATTTTACTACTTTGTTCTAATATGCATTTGGGGACAAGGCACTTTTCCTGTCATACAGTCACATCATCACACAGTGGGAAAATGCTCATGCCTGCCTCTCAGTGTTGTGAGGAGAGCTATTGAGATAATGAGCCCAGCAATGAGCAAGCAAGCAACGGTCCCTTGGCTCCCAGAAGAGTGTGCAGCCCACACTTGGGCTGGTATGGCAAAGGGCTTAAAAGCTCGCATGCAAGGAGCAGACAATCCTGAGTTCAAGTCTCAAGTCTGCCATTGCCTAGATGTGTAATTTGGACAATTTATAATTCCTCATGTCATGATTTCCCATCTGTAAGACAGGGATAATAACAGTGCTTCCCTCGTAGGGCTATTATGATGCTTAAATAGAAAGCTCACAAAAGTGCTGAGCCATTGCCTGCCAAATGTAAAATGCTATTAATATAATCGTTATTATTATGTGAATAACCGCAAATTATATTCTAGGATGTTTTGTACAGAATGACCATTCATTTCCTCTGTGATAAAAGGCTGAAATGATAAAACTTTCCTACAGAAACAAGTCATTCCAAAATCCATTATTTTACATTAACTCTCTTGAGGCATTATAATCTTTTCTAGGAAACTAATCCTTGGAAAAAGTAGTGCAATGATGACCATGTAAACGAAGCCCGAAGGAGGAGCACAGGCTACAGAACACAGACAAGTGAAAAGACCTGCATGTTGCTTGTGGATAAAACACTTGATTCTCAAAGTTGCCCGTATTAGCCAAACTGTATCACAGTTGATCAAAATACCCTGCAGTTTAAATCTGGGATGACTCTAGTTGTCCACTCCAACCTTCTCCTCTAGAGAAGCTGCTCATTCTGGAGGAGGCTCGCAAGAACACTGTTGAGAACACGGGGTTAGCAACGTGACAGGTGTGTAAGAACTGAGCACAAAAGTGGAAAAGGTCTTTTGCAGAATTCTATGTACTTGGGGTTTAAATTCAGCAACCCACTTCCATTATCACTTTTAATTTAATCATATGGTTTTTGTAAGAAAAAGGTCATGAAAAAATTAAATCTGGCAATATCAACCAGCTTTCTCAGCTCCTACTACAAATGCCCAGTGCTGTTGAATTCATCTGCTTTCTGTTTTGTTATTTTTAGCCTCAAAATATTAAAGCTTAATAGTAAGTGACAATGACTTCAGCAAAAATTTTTCAATAAAATGGGAAATGATCAGCTTCATTAGATCTTAAGCAGTGTGCTGATTGCCTTTAGTATTATGTGGCAGGAATGCTTGGAGATGTTGGTGACTGGATACCATGCTCCACTGGATTTCAGGATTAGCAAGGCTAGCATGCATGAGAATTCTTCATAGAAAATGGAAGAATTTGACATTGCTGAAAATAACAACTGCATGAGCTCTAGGGAGCCCGTCTTCTCTTTGATCACCTAATAGGAAGATGTTGTCTGTGACCCTCTATAAGCCATCATCCCTAGTACATAGCATTCTCAACAAGTCATGTCAATCACACAGGCCCCGCTTAGCCTTAGGCCTTGTCTTCAGTGCATCTACTGAACAGTGCTACACAGTTGGGCCAAAGGACAAGAGGCACTTACTCTACACCACAATACCACAATAGCAGGCCAGAAACTTCCAATGGTAAGGTTGTTGGATGCACCAAATCCTTAAATTTTATTTTAGGGTTCACAGAGCTTCCTATACATAGTGGAAAGATGACATTCTACTTTCTTTGAGATCTCCAACAAAACAATGCACTGTTTAGAATAAGCTGCCTTGAAAATGTATCCCTAAAAACTTTTACTTCACTTGACTTCCAATTAGCTTACATTTTGGAGATCATAGTTTCCAATTATTTGCAAAAAACATTCCTACAAATGACATTCTTTGTTTGATTAAAACTCAGATTAGGAAAGGAAAAAATAATGCCACTTGGTAAATTATTTTTGAAATAGTGTGATTAAAAATATATAACATTTTATTCCTTAAGGGACATTTTAGAATGGACCAAGCACATTATGTGCACTATACGTCTTAATTTTGAATCCACATGAATTTCCAGGAAAATCCAAAGCCTGTTTCAAAATAATTTGCAATTTTTTCTTACACGATTTTGGTATTATTCATGTACAAAAGTTTTCCATATTTTGAAAACTCTTTGGATCAAAAAAATGCCACACTTGAACACTGCTGAAATGGAACCCAACACTGTGAGTTCCCCAGGGACTGATGTTCAATTGCATTATAAACTTGGTGCAATACATCATCTCATCATAACCCGCACATCAAGCATGAAAGAGGATATTCATGGAAGGATGATTTAAAGTAGTGAAAAACAAGCCTTTAAAAACCAAACAGCCAGCAAGGAAGTAAAATTCCCTTAGAAAATACACAGTTAAGTTTATTTTATCTAAACAAAAGGGAGATCATATATCTTACAGATTTAAGTGACATTATGTACATTCATTTGTTTCGATATATGAACTATTTTTCTTTTCAAATAAGGACTCAAGGAAGTGCCCTTCCTCAGCTTTTGCCTGAGTTCTACAATGTCAAGTGCAGCATCCAGAAGAAGATGCCAAGCTGTCACTGCTAATGCTCAGGAGAAGAGCCTGCATCTTGAAGCCAGCAGGATGGACTTCAGGGTTTTGAAGGATGTCTTCAGAGGGAAGCGAGTCCTTCTCAATATCTGTTCTGCAGTGGATGGGGAGTCTAAGACCCGCCGCTCACAACCCGTGAGGGATGAGCGAGCCTCAGCCACTGAGGCTGATCAGAAGAGAATTTTGATGGGACCTCTGAGAGACAAGATTTTGGGCTTTTATGAATTCAGGTGGGGGTACTCCCTTTTGCAAGTCCCAAGTGGGGAAACTCAGCATACTAGGTGATGGGCAGGTATAGCACAGTCATGAGGGGACCTGTCCTAGGATGGAGCTGGGGCTGACCTCCATGACGTGGAGCTCATCCCATCTCTGGTTTCCTTCTCATTTGAACTTTTATGTTTCCATAAGCCTGAAGTTCATTTGAATTTAGATACTTGCTGCCAAAAGGGTCCCAAAGAATACACTTTCATTTCCTCTCATCTGTTTCTACATCCAATCATGAAATAAGGCTTCCAAGATTTCATCCCTCTCTGGAAAATGTGGAGAATTCTGTACCAGTTTCTACCCTGGCACAGTCTCTACTCATATGAGGAGCATAATGAATGACATGTAAATCATAAATGCATAACTGATCATAACACCAGACACGTGTCTCCTCTGGGTTGTTCAAAGTCTACAACATCTGAAGTAATTAAAATGGGAAAGAATGATAGGATTGTATAAGGAAAAGATATTCACACACAAAAAAAGTAACTAGACTAAAATGAAAAGCAATGAAAGTTCATTAGGGAAATGATCTATCAAAAACATCAAAAAGGCTTACATGTTATATCTTTCACATGCTTGCGTAAGTAAATTCTTAGTAAATATTGAGTGAATTGCACAAAGATTTCATATAAAAGGAAATTTAATTGGTATATAATTATATGAAAATGTGTTCACACTTTATGCAGTAAGATAAAAACCAAAACTATTACTCCAAAGGATATTTTTGGTGTTAGATGGAGGGTTTAAGTGACAGATGTTTGTAAACTTCCAGTGCAACTGTCACTTAGAGTAGGTGACCGTGGAGGACAACTGTGCAAACACCATATGGGAGAACACATCTAGAACAACCGTTCAAACCTCCAAACGGGGTGTGCCTTTTCTGAGATTCTATAATAGACAAAGATAAAATAAGACAATCATTGACCTCCTGGAATTATTGTTGCTCTCAGGGAAGGCCTCTTCCACTTTGCTCTTTTTCTTGTTTTTGAACTGGGGATTGAACTCAGGGCACTCGAACACTGAGCCACATTCCCAGCCCTATTTTGCATTTTATTTAGAGACAGGGTCTCACTGAGATGCTTAGCGCCTTGCCCTTGCTGAGGCTGGCTTTGAACTCCAGATCCTCCTGCCTCAGCCTCCCAAGCCACTGGTATTACAGGTGTGCACCACCACGACTGGTGGGTGTAACGTGTTCTTAACACACAACAATAAGTAAATGAGTGCAAGGACACAAATAAACGTGTGCAGGTGATAGGTGTGCTCATTCCCTTGATGATGGCGGTGGTGTCACAGACACAAGCATTTGTCCGCCGTCATCAAAACTGTATACCCCAAGTAGACAGTTTCTTTCTATTTCAATCATCCCTCAGTAAATCTGTTTTTTAACATCCCTGACTTTCTTCAGCAGACAGTGACTTAGACGGCATTTATGGAAAAGCATTAATAGCCAGCTGAGACTGAAACCGTCTCTCCCTATTCAACGCCCTTTCTTTCGTCGACTTCTCTGCTGCTTTCTTTTTTTTTGCTGTAGGATAATATCAAACTCTCCTATTAGTGTTTACACAAAACAAGAAAAGTCTTGTATAACTGTTTCTTTCACAGAATCGGATTCCTTCCCCTTTTACCAAAAGATTCCTATCCTGTGAAATACAAGGTCCTGCTCTATTTTTTCTCTTTCCTAAGCTTCTATTCAAGCCTGGCCCACCCTCTAAGCCAGGGCGGTCTGGTGGAGTTTCCATTCCAACTGCTATCACCAAGACTTCAAACACAAAGCTGAAAGAAAAATGTTCTTTGTGTGAAATTCAGCATCGCCACACTGTTCTTAAGTAATCTGTCTGTAATCCAAATATGTCCACAAAGCACATTCCCAGCAAGCACGTGTTCCATGTGGGCCAGGATGAAACCTTACTGAAGTGGAGATGGGAGAGGAAGCTGAAGTCACTTGGGGATTGTTCTGGCAAATCCCTTCCTAGGTCAAAGTGGAAATCAGATAAAACTTTTTTATTTTTTATAACTACAATCTAATTTTAGAATATTTTCATTACCCACAATAGAAACACCAGACCTGTGAGCACTCAATCCCCATTTCTTCTCCATTCTCCTCCGTCCACACACAACAACTACCAAGCTCTATTTTATCTTATGGATTGGCTTACTTTGGACATTTTATACAAATGGAATCACACAATATGTGACTGACTGCTTTCACATAGCCTCTTTTCAAGGTCCATCAATAGTATAAGCATGGGTAAACATTTCATTCCTTTTTATGGCCAAATAACATCTACTCTTTGGGCTTACTACATTTTGTTTATCCACTCATCAGTGAATGCACATTTAAGTTGTTTCAGCTTTTTGATGACTACGAATCCTGATATTGTGAACATCCATGTACCTTGTTTTATGTGGACATGATTTTTCATTTCTCTTGATTTCATAACTATGAGGGGAATTGTTGGATTATAAGGTATAATTTCAAAGATTGGCCACTTTGCATTCCTGCACTTCACATTCTTCCCAATAATGTTTACCTTGCATTTTAGTTTGATGCTTTAAGTTAAAGAATAAAATTTCTTTTTTTCCTTACTTAATAAGAAAAATAAAAATTTTAACTGACTTTCAAATCCTCCACCAAACTCGTCCTCTGGTGTTAAAATGCAACATTGTCACAATTGTTATTTTCATTTCTTTGTGTGTTGTATCAACATTATCCCCATAATCCAGCTTTCTTCTTTGAGGTGAGCTTTCTTTTTCACATATTGATTGGGGTTTAAGTATGTTGGTCAATAATCTATGTGACTTGAAAAATTTCCAGGCTTTGAATATATTTAACTTTTTATGATAGGCTTAATTTTTATAAATATTCTGATGTGTGTGTGTTTAAAAGTGGACAAAATCCTTTTTGAATTTCAAGTTTCTTAGAATACTGTTAATTCAATATCATTCATTCTGTGGTTTCTTTTCCCATTGCCCATATGTAGTATCTATCTGATAAGTTTATTGGGAGGACTGAATTAATAAAGGTTATATGATGGGGGCAGGGGACATAAAAAGGAGTTGGTATTGTGAGGTAAAATAGACACACTGAAGTCATCTTTCACAATTTTATTTCTGTCAATTTCTTCTCATGTCCCTAAAATTATTTGCTCATTTATGCAGATTTTAAGCTCTTTGACTCATAATTATGATCTCACACCTGCACAAAGCAATCTATCATGTCACATAATGATGATTTTCATTAATAACTTTAATGCTAATTTTCTGACTGACATTTTTCTCTGAATCACGTTGGTCATATATACTTTTCTACGTAAATGGTATTTGATTTCATTTTTAATACATCCTACAAATTAATACCCACTGACAGGAGAATGTAGGACAGTGGTGTTTATTTGTGGTCTCTGCTGTCTTTCTCTGCTCTGATGGTTATCTTCTCTGAGAATCTTTACACCATGAATTTTATAAATGAAACTTGAAGTTCTCTTATGACTTGAAATTTTACTTTTACCCCATTGTGAACACTGAAACAAATTCTTTTACTGGCAAATAAACAAAAGAGGTCATTTCATTTTCTTTAAGATTTATAATCTCCTAAAAATTTACCGGGTGTGGAGGCCGTGACTGGGGACATGCATCAAATCTATTTATTGCAAACTGCTAACCATTTGGGAATGAAGGATAAATAGAATTTCCCATGAAAATACTGATAGACGCTCTTTAAAAAGTCATTTTTGTGGAAATTTTATATCATGCCTTACTCAGAAATCTGTTATCGGTTTGAATATCTTGTGATGGTTCGCAGAGATCTGGGTGGCCTACTGGCTTCGGTTCTTGCTCTTCAGTAAGCTTTTTCTGTGAGCTGGGACTTTCAGATCTCAGGTTTCCCATTAAGAAGAAAGACAATGGCATAAGCAACTTAGATGAATCAACAAATTTTGAATAAGCAGTGTTTTCAGGTTCATCTCCTGTAGGACAGGAAAGAACACATTTTTACAAATAGACCACTGAAAAGCAATTTGCCACCATAAATAAGTATTCATTAAACTTTTAATAAAGTGTCTCTGAAGTGCAGAGGATCAGGAAGATAGTGTGATCAGAAACCACATGTTCACCATGTTCTCTTTCATAACTTCCCTGTGGTGGGGACAGTTAGACCCTGAAGAAAGGGCCAGGAGGAGACCTTCTGTCCTGCTGTTTCACCTCCAGGCATGGGGCTGGCTCCACCGCTCCCTCTCCAGGAAACCTCAGGAAAGTTAATATTTCTGAGTCTCAGTTACCTCATTTGTAAGAGAGACAATATTATTTCACAAAATTTTGTGGAAAATTAGGAGTCAGAAATGAGAAGCATTCCAAAATGTGCCTGATATGCAATGATTGCTAAAAATGATGTCTTCATTATTCTTTCATTTTCAAGAAAATAATCTGCTACTGTGTTAGAACATTATCATTTGCTTCTTTCTGTTAGTCACAGTCAAACGTACTTTTAACTGAAACATCATGCAGACATTACAGGTGCAATAAAATTCGTGTTTTCATTATTGTGTTTCTGAACTTAATGCATGAACCTCTCCAGTTTCTCGTGAGTACCACAGTAAACTATTAGAAGACAAAGAAAGAATTTGAATATTTAGTATTTATATACTTGTGTTGCTGTACAGATGAATAGTAACTGTCCTGTCCCTTGTTACTCTTCCACTTATTCTAAGAACCAGTGCTGTTTCTGGCTGATCTCCAGGTTGCTCTTCCCCTTTCTTAGATATCATGTGTACTCACATGTATATGTGCAAATGTCTACATGCACATACGCACATGTGTAATCAGGTTGCAGATGTTGTTAAGGCATTGTTCTGTCTTTTAAGCTTACAGTTCAAATAGAAAGAGAAGAATGCACATCATAAATGGGAATAAAGAGTTGAATAAGGTGTTTTTTATAGTGAAAACTTTTTTTAGTTTCTAAGGATATAGGTTTTATTTTAAAATAAAGTCTTTAACTGGAACTTTAAGAATATATTTGTTTAATACTTACAGTAAATATGTGGTTTCTGTAACCAAAAAAAATGAGTACTTCTCATATTTTTCTGGAATCATTGATTCGTTGGCTTCAGCCCTGGTTTCCAGATGGGAATCCCTGGAGGGGTTAGTCTTACTTCTCTGTCTCCCATGAGGGCATGGTGCTTGTCATATAGCTGATAAATAGTACTTACCTCTTGAAGAACGAATGAATGAATGAGTTTCATAGGGTCCCTGAGCTGGTAGTAGCACTGAAAAGAAATCATGACTTCAGGAGGCATAGTTCCCCTGGACAACCTGCGGTCATTTAGAGAGGCTAGAGCAAGTCAAGAGCTCAGGTCTACAGCATCCCCATCCACAGAAGCTGGGCATTCCAGTAGCATGTCTGCAATCATAGGAAAGACAGCTTTTATTTTTTCATCCCACTTTTTGTAAATGGTGCTGAATGATGAAAGGGGCCTGGGGGGCGGTGGCAGCCCCAACTCCAACTGCTGCTGGTGAAAATAAATTGGTAGAGGCATCCTGAAGGCCCAGGAACTAATGTCCATCCGCAGCAGCAGGCTTCTGTTTTTCCTGGCACACTTGGATTCTGAATGTAAACAAGCACAGAAGTTGGTATTTCATTACTCTAAGTATTTGTATTAGGGTGTTTTTTTTTATGTCAGTAGTGTGTAAGGGGAGAGAAAGATTAAAAAGAAATTTCTTGTTATAACATATTTTGAAAAGTTCTATATTTCTTCAGCATGGTTTATTTTTGGTTCCTTTCTCAGCATGTAATCCTGACAATTTGAAGAGAGTAAAATCTCCAACAGACAAGACTCCTTTGACACAACTTCTAATGCACATAGATTCTCTGACACAGGCTGCCTAAATTTTAATTGTGGATTCATGTTCTTGAAGCTGTGTGACTTTAGCGAATGAAAAAACATTTGGAGTGCAGTTTTCTCATCTGCAAATGGACTGTTGAGATTTTAAAAAACAACAATGGCAGCTCCTTCATCAGGCTCTCCATGCACTCATACATGTTAAACAAAATAATATAATGTGAAAAGCATCTACCACATTGCCTGACACATTTTAAATATGCTACCAGTTAGACATTGTTTGGAAAAAGTCTAACTCAAAACTGAATGTCTTAAAGCAAGAGGAATGTGAAAAAATTCTCTTATAGAAGTAGGGTAAGGTCTTGGTTGCCAAAGACTGGCTGACTGGGGAGGAAATGCAGAGATGTCAATGGATGGCAAAGTTCACTTAGAAGGAATAAATTCAAGATGTAGCAGAAAACATGGGTTATAGTTAACAATATATCATACTTACAAAACACAGTGTGTGGAAAGTGTTCTCACCACAAAATGGTAACTACATGATATAATGCATTCTAATATATATACTTTGAAGCATTGTATTAGACATGGCAAATGCAAATAAAGTTAGCT
Source organism: Glaucomys volans (assembly GCA_020662805.1). Taxonomy (NCBI): domain Eukaryota; kingdom Metazoa; phylum Chordata; class Mammalia; order Rodentia; family Sciuridae; genus Glaucomys; species Glaucomys volans. Next base: position 430,201 of record JAJEJO010000669.1, on the reverse strand, counting down.
TTCTATTTAATAATAAATAAATATCATTTTAGGAAAAATAGGCATCTATTATTCTGGCTTACAATTGGAGTGGCAGCCTACTGCCTGATGTGGGCTCAGCTGAGAGACTGTTGATCCCTGTTGGACTCCTGCATGCTTGTGAAGGGGGACTTCTCTAGAGTGATGGCGGGGCAACTTGAACTGAGACAGCTCTGCTCACGAGTCCTTCATCCTCCTTCCAGGACCAGCCAGCCCAGCCCCTTACCTCTCAAGGGAGTGCTGGAAATCCAGGAGCAAGCATATTCCATGAGCAAACATTTTTGACAACTTTGCCTGCTTCATTTCTGCAAACTTCTTCTGGTCAAAGTCCATCCCAAGCCAATATATGGGGAAGGATCGTACGCCTCCAGCCCACTTCATGGACCAGGAAAATACAGCAGGTTGAATCCAACAATACACTCTATTACAAACATTCAATCACACAATACTAAGCAATATTACGTCTACCATTTACTTCCAAAATCTTTAGGCATAAAACACCTTATGTGGTCCCAAAGGTCCTTGTTCAAAGTGTTTCTAATAGAAACAGGCTGCTGTTGGGTGAGCAGTAATGTTTGTATATGTGCATCCAGAATCCAACAGCCTGGAAGATCTATACCTTCCAGATCTGTCAGAAATGGGGAGCCCCAAGACCAGGGTCCATCTCTCACTTCCAGGTGCCTGTCTTGACTTCAGCTCTTTCTCCTTCAAATGTATGCATGCTTTGCTTCCCTGCTCTAAGCTTGACCACAGTCAACTTTTGTAGCATTTTTCCCTTCTCTGTTCTTTGGACTGAGTAATTTCTGTTCATTTACACATAAGTTCACTGAATGTTCTTCTATTGAGCTTATTAATGAATTTTTAATGCTTCTACTTTTTTCAAGTGTAGAATTTCCACTGCAATTCTCTCATTCACTCATTAAGGATATCCTCTCCTTCAATTCCTTGAGAATTTGTTTTTCTTTTCTTACACATATGTACAATATGCATTTTGACATCTTTATCTCTATATAACATCTCAACATGTCTGGTTTTATTTTCTGTTGACTGCCCTTTTTCCTGAGTATGAATTACGATTCCCTGTTGTTTCTAAGTATATTTTTGTTTGTTTCTATGTATCTCTATTTGTTGTTTTTGTTCCTGAATAGGAGAGTTCAGAGACTCTTGTGTACCTACTTTGTCTTTTCTCTTATTTATTGTGCTGATGACTATGATTTTTATTTTTTGTCTTAGTAGGCAGTTACTTTGCTAGAAACCAGATTGAAACTTTCATCTCTTCCCTGTTTCTTGCAGCTGGAATCTGTGCACTCCTTGTAGCTTCAGGCTTCTGCTCTGTGAGCCTGGTCCCCTTGATAACTCCCTTCAGGTTTATTCCTTTGCCAGATTTTCAGTGAAGATTCCCGCAGGTTCTTATTCTCTCAGCTTCCTGGATTCTGGAAATTCTTCCACTGATTTCCAGCTTTTCAGATGGCTTCAGTCTCTTTTCTCTGACTCTAATCCAGTGATCTTCCGATTTTCACCATGGGAGATACATGTTTGGGGAATACGTTCATTTAAAAGTAGCACACTCATGAATTTCACCCAGCATGGTTCTGTCCTTGCTTTGTTTGCATTTTCATTGTGTCTTCTAGAAGGTTCTCCCACTAGTATGTAGAATCAGGGATTTTCACTCAGTCAGATTTCAGGTCCAGCTCTCTGTCAGAACTGCCTGCTGTTTGACACCTTGAGCTAGTGAGGCTGTGACCCCTGCAGCCACTGTCATGAGAATCAGAAACACAGGCTTGCAATCACTGCCACTTCTAGTTGGAATCTTTAGAGAATACACTTCTGCCTGCTTTGGAATATTTTTAAGAGCCTTCCATTATTTTTCATACCGTTTCTAGAGATTATGTAAGTCTTCTGCAGGAGAGAGCCCATGGGTACTTCACCCTACTGAATACCAGAGGTCCCCAGGCTTGCAGGGACTGGACAATGGTATCAATGCTGCCAGGCTCCCCAGGGTGCTACAAAAAAGACCAAAGCAGAAGTTGAAGAAGGTGGGCCCATATGCCAAGCTATCAGTCAGTCATGAGAAGTGTTCACGAGGATGATAAACAAAACATATGGTGCAGTGAAGTGGAAAAGACTTCTACAAAGTTGACCCTTCAAAAAGATGACAAGGAATAATTACTGGAAATACCTCTGATAATCAGGAAGGAATGAAACCAGCCTCCCAATCAGGAGGAAGAGTGAGCCGACTTTGGGGCTGCAGTTGACATGGTGTCTTCGTAACTGAGTTTAGTGAGACCCAGGAAGTGTGGGAGTCATTCCTGGAAGAGAATGAGCATGTAGTGGGCTGCAAACCTTAGAAGCAGCAAATATGGCATGAGAAGTTCGCTTAGCAAGGGTCTGCTTCTGAAATCTCCACATAGCCGGACTGTCACTTAGGAGCTGTGTGAATGCAAGCAACTTACTGAATTTCTTAATACTCATTTGTGAGAATGTAGTAGACTTTCAATACACCTTGGTGTGGTTAGACACTGGGGCAGGATTTGAGGAGTAAGAAGGCATGATGTTTAGAGAGAATAACTGAAGTAATGTGTTATCGGAAATGAAGCCCTTACTACTGACAGGGAGCAGGGATGGTGATGAGTAGATAATCTGCAGTTGGAAGGTGTGGGGTAATGCAACTCTGAAAGGTGATAGGTAAAACAGGTTTAATACTGCAATGTTTATATGGCAGTTATTATTCAGAAAAATTTCAGACTTCAGTTGTTGGTAGAAATTAGTAACTAAGTAATGATCCCAATATTTCTTCTCCGCTATCTTTTCCCAACTTCTCAAGAAGGATAAGCTGATCAAGTATACCTGGTCCATAGTGGACCCAGGAGGAACACAGTGGTCCAAGTTCAGTCCTGGAGTTTCTCTTCTAATTCTCTCAGCTTGAGTGAAAGATTGGGGCCTGGAATTCCTTCTAGGGATGAGGACATGGGTTAAAGGGGACTATGGAGGACCAGGGAAAAACTACCAGGAATTACACATCAGTAAATCCTAACCTTGAACTCAGGGAGAAGAAATGATGGGATCTCTGATATTTCTGTGCTGTCTACCCCAGATTTTCAAAAAAAGAAGAAAAATGCATTCAGATATCAAGAAACTATGAAATATTGAACTAGGGGTTGGAAAGAAAAAATATTTTTAACTGATTAATTTTACATATAATAGTATTCCTGAACACTGAGGGTTCCACACAGGTTTAACCCGCTAGAATGTGAGGCCCGCCTGAATGATAAAACATTCAGGAGAGTTGCATTAGGAAGGGCAAGGCATGTTGAGCTGTGAACTCCCATTTGATTTTTAAGGGAGTTTCATGACAAGGTAGCTGGAAATATGGATTCTGGCTTTGCCATTGAATCATTGTTTTACAGAAATTGACCAAATTATGTAATGTGCATTTACAAATATGACATATCCCCTATTATGTATCACAGTATGCCATTAAAATCTCTTTTTATTCATGCACACACATGTATGTGTGTGTGTACATTCTAGATATACTTTTTATTTTTGCCATTCTAGGGATTAAGCCAGTGCCTCGCACATGCTAAACAAGCACTCTGCCACTGAACTATATCTCCAGGCCTTCTTAAATATATAGTTTTGAGACAGAATCTCACCAACTTGCCCAGTTTGGCCTTGAACTTGTGATCCTTCTGTCTCAGTCTCATGAATAGCTGGGGTGACAGGTGGGACTACAGGCACCCAAAACTTGCACATATTACTTACAATTTGTATACCTTCATCATTAATTGGAGATAATGTTGCCTATTGATTTAAAAAAAGAAGCATTCTGTGAGATCTAAATAAGTTTATGCAATTACATAGAAAGCTAAATGGTATAGTCCATTATATGTAGTAATTACTAAGTTTTACTTAAAGAAAAACATAAAATTATAAAATTCCAAAAATTCTGCAGGAGTATCAGAATCATTGTCACAAAGCTCTGGGTTCAAATACTGGCCTTTCCATGTGCCAGCTGCAATAATCAGCACAGGACATTCGCTCTGCTGGGGAAACATCTCCACCCTTAAGAATGAGATGTGGAGCAATTTGTCCCACAAAGGATAACTCCCTGCTCCTTCTGTCTCACTCTCTTGGAGTGAAGGTAAAATGAGAGCGTCAATTTGAAACAGCTTCATACACTGCAAAGTTTTGAACAAAATGTAGGTTTATTGACAGAAAATCACTGGGAAAAAATGATGAATCACTTCCATAAGACTTCACTGTAAAGAGTCACCCCACATTTTCCTCTCAACTGAAGAGTTTGTAGTAAATTTACTCTATTATTTGAAACACTAGCTAGTTTTGCATGCTAACTCCAAGATGCCACACAGAAGTTGCCTGTCTTTAGTTACTGGATTATGTGAATTCTTAAAATAAAAAATGTCAAGTCCAATAGTTTAACTTGGTATGAGAGCATGGAGCAGTTTACATTTTATACAAAATTAATTTAAAATCAGGGAAAGAAGAATAATTCACACAAATTTGATAGAAACATTTTTATCTTAACAGATGAACCACATCCCAATATAGAAGTACATTCCTAATATTTAGACAGTAGGAATCCTCAATATACATAAATTTGTATTTATGTACAAATTTTGTATATATACCAAATAAATAAATACAAATTTTGTATTTATTTGTACAAATACAAATAAATACAAATAAATACAAATTTTGTATATATACCAAATAACTACATTATGGCCCTCAAAATCAGGAAATTAATAATGACCCACCTCACTACTAACAACACTACCTCATGATGATATTGAGGTCATGTTTTCAGGGTAGAAATATTAAAGAAATTATGCTATGTTCTCATTACCCTGATAGACGACATATGATATAGATTCAATCTGGTATTGACAAGATAAGCTATAGTTCAATGGTATCTGCTAGGTTTTTCCAATGTGAAGTAATTGTGTCTTTGTCTTTGTCAGATTTTGCATTGCTATGACCAAAGTACCAGATAAGAATAACTTAGAGAAGGGAAAGTTTATCTGGGGTTCAGGGCTTCAGAAGTCATAGATGGCTGATTCCATTGTTCTGGGCCAAAGGTGTGGTCACACTTCATGTGGGAAGGGTCCAAAGGAGGAAAACTGCTCAGCTCATGGCAAATTCAAGGAGGAGAGAGAGAAGGGGGTGGGGGGAATGCATCCTTCCAGGACACGCCTCCCAGTGATCCACCTCCTCCAGTCACACCCCACGCCTACAATTACCACCCAGTCCATTAAAACTAGGATGGACTGATTAGGTTACAGCTCTCATAAGCCAATCAGTACACCTCTGAACCTTCCTGCATCAACACAAGAGCTTTCCAGGGGAGCACCTCACATCCAAACAAAACAGTCTTCCTTTATCATTAGTGAATACTTCGCTGAGAGAGAATCTGATACTATGAAAATATCATCTTTCTCATTGAACTTCTACACATTAGTTTTGCAATTGAAGATTTGTAATCACTTATTAAATGGTGATTTTATGATCCTATCACTCCATGTACATTTGTTACCAGGCATTCTACTATTAAAACCATCTTTACCTTCTTCCCATTCATTGTTATATCAGTGTAAATATTAATTCCTACATCATTAGTGAATTAATAATCAATGATGCTATCTTGATGCTCAATTGACCCACAGAAGCCCCTTTAAGTTCACTTCTGCATCCCTTTGATTTGTCATTAATTATTGAACATTTCTTTGGAGTTCGAATTTTCAAAAAGTTGTTCCATCTTTAGTGCTTTGACCTAATATTTGTATCCCCTCCCAATTTTTATGTCAAAATTCTAACCCCAATATGACAATATTGGTCGATGGAGCCTGTGTGAGGTGATTGATTCCTGAGGTTGGGGTGCTTATGAAAGGAATTAGTGCTTTGATAAAGAGTTAAGAGACCAGAGCTCACTTCTCTCTGCCCTGTGAGGATACAATGAGAAGATGGTCATCTGTAAACTAGGTAGCCATCCCCCACCTAACACCTAACTGCCAGCCCTTCATCCCAGTCTTACCATCTAGAACAATGAAAAATAAATATTTTTAAGTCAATGCATGTATAGTAATTTGTTACAGCAAAATGAATTGAAAATCCCCTTACTATGTGCTTTCATTGTTCCAAACTTAGAATTATTCATTTCTCCAAGGAATCCACCTTTCTTTTCATAGAGGATTAAAAAACCACAATTTGGGCCTTATATAAACTCATTGTGACTTCAGTTGCATTGTTTGAGACTTTCAACAGACTGAACTAGGGAAGATGCATGTATAATATGTTTATATCGATACAGGTACTTTTGTTTCTATACTTAGTTCTATATCTATCTGCTGTAAACTCTGAGCTTACTCCATTATTTCCAATTCTAACCTAACCTTTGGAGTTGATTAACTTTATACCTTCTACAGCTCAGTCCCTTCTCCAACAATGAGAATCTCCCCTTATCATTGGTGTATTAACTTCTTCAATGAAGTCTCTCAGCAGAAAAAATATCCCAGCAAGACCACCTCTTAACACTGACCACAGACACCAGCAACAGTTTGGCCCTGAATGCATGGTGAACTCCTTGCTTAATTCACCGTTTCCTACTCCATTCCCACCTTCATTCCTGGCTTTTCCCTCATTTCATCTGTGACACACCAGCAACATTTTTACTCATTCCTTGATTTAATGTAGGAGTATTCATTCAGAGATAAAATGATTTGATTTTGAAAACCATGACCTAATCAGCTCATTCCAGTTGGAATGGACTAACTGGGTGGTCACTGCAGGCAGGTAGGGCATGACTGGAGAAGATAGGTCACTGGGGACCTTCCCTGGAAAGATTCATCTTCCCTGCAGCCCAGTCCCCCCTTTCTCTCTTCGTCCCAGCCACCATCAGCAGAGTAGCACTCCTCCACCACAACTTCTGCCATGATGTTCTGCCTCACTCTCGGCCCAGAGCAATGGAGTCAGCTGACCATGGACTGGAACTCTGAAATCATGAACCAAAATAAATTGTTCCTCCTGTAAGTAGTTCTTTTTTTTATTGGTTCTTTTTAATTATACATGACAGTGACAACACATTTTGATATAATTATATAGCAGGGAATATATCTTTTTTTCACAATGTAGATTCACAGGATTCATAAAATCTTACATATAGATAGGGTAGTACTGTCTATCTCAGTCTACTATTTTTCCTTCCCCCTCCCCCTCCCCATTTTCCTCTACACCATCCATACTTCTTCTTTCCTTAACCTCCCCCCCTTAGCCCCCCCCCCCCCCCGTTATGTATCAGCATCCACTGATCAGAGAAAACATTTGGCCTTTGGTTTTTCAAGCTTGGCTTATTTCCCTTTGCATGATATTCTCCAGCTCCACCCATTTACCAGTTTTATTCATCTTTATGGCTGAGTAATATTCCATTGTGTATATATACCACAGTTTCTTTATCCATTCTTCAATTGAAGGGCATCTAGGTTAGTTCCACAATCCAGCTATTGTGATTTGAGCAGGTATGAACATAGATGTGTCTGCATCCCTATACTTTGCTGATTTTAAGACCTTTGGGTATAAACTCTAAGTAGTTCTTGTTAGATGTCACAGTTGAAAAGTTGACTAACAAAGTACAGTGCAATAAAATAAGCTTCTTGGGATGAATTTGGCACAAACCTATAGAAACCGATTGACCCATTCATTTGAAACACGGTCCTGTAAATCCACATGTGCAGAGAAGGGAACAGAGATTAATGGTGTAGAAAAATAAAAACACTTGTGAATTGTCAAAATATTTGTTCAAAAACTCACTCCTTTCCCAGTGAAACATTTTAAAACATACCATAAGCATTTTTCTAAATTTTCCATGTTTAAAACCTGCATCAATTTATCTGCTACTATGGCATATTCTGTTGACTTTTGTCTAAAAATATGCCAACTTCTACCTAAATGTCTGTTTATCAGTCTCCCAAACTAACTTTGGAGCTTTGAAAACAAGGACTGTTACTCATTTTCATGTCCTCAAAGCTTAGCTCAGGGTCTAACACAGATAAACATTTCCCAAATCACTGGTGAATTGCAGATAATACCACAGTTAATCAAAATGAACAAACGCAACCATTAAGTAAATGGTTCAACATTTATTTGCCTGTTTTTTTCTTTTTGAGAGCATTTTGATTGTTTCTGTCATTCTTAGAGATCTTCAGGGCACTCTAGTAAACTTGTATTGGACAGACTCTCTGCACCTGATCCTGTGTTTTCAACTACCATCCCGACCCACCTTCACATCCTCATTGACATTTCTAGTACCCAGAAGCAAGGCACTTGACTCCTAGAACACAGACTTTATCTCACCGAAGTCCTGATTTGAGCTGGACTCAGAAACATCATTTTTAGAAGACTTTAAAGCCACAATAGTAATGTCTTTCCCAGTGTTCTCCAAATTCTTCTCATTTCACTAATAATCCACATTTCTTAATTATGGACACCAAAAGGAGAAACTTCTTTGTTTACCTATATTTTCCTCTTACATGCCAAGTTCTCAGGCACTACTCATAATTGCTTAAGTCAGGTCTTGCATTGAAATTCAGAGATTCCAAATAACTATCAGAGATTTCTGAGTATCTAGAAAGGGGGAAAAAAAGACATTATACAAACAGACGTATTAAAATAATAAAACAATTCTGAAGAAATTTGTAAGATGAACACCACCTTCTAGAAGAGAAAGGTATTCTCAGAAAAATAAGATCCTTCAAGTGGCCACTGTGCTCCCCTTGTCTTCATAGTGTCCTGTGACATCTTCTATGGTAGCTCCCAGCTCCATGTAGCTATTGTTTGAAACGTGGCTAGTCTGAATTGGAATGGCTAAAAGTATGAGATGCTCTCCATATTTTAATGGTTTGGTTCCATTTTTTTTAAATGCAAAATTTTCAAAATTGATTACCTGCAAATGGTAATATTTCATACACGTGGATTTCCAAAAAGTATATTGTCAGTTGATGCTTCTTTCATCTCTGTCATGACAAAAAGCCTTGAAAGACTCTCCTGTTGCCTCCACTTGCCTTCCACATTCTTCTCAGTAGGCTCTATACAGTGTGCTCTGCACAGATGCACAATGACGTCACTTATGAAGATTTCAAGCAACCCCTATATGCAAAAGTCTACAGTCATGATCCACTTACATTGGATTTGATCTCATAGAATTATTTGGCACAGGTGATGACTACACTCTTCCTGAAACCCTCTCTTCTCTGCAAGCCCACATGCGTCTGGTTTTCCTTGAACATCCCTGAAGTTCATTTGGTTTGGTTTGGTTTTTTTGGGAGTGGGGGTTTTCCCTATCTCTGAATCTAGGATCAGTCCTGGGCAATCATGTTTCCTCAGCATTCACTCTCTTATCCCTATAGTGTTTGACTTTAAACACCATTGCATAGACATATAATCTATCCATAATGTTTCCCCAAGCCCCAAATTCTTACCAAGATTCTGTATACAACCACTATTTGTATCTTTACCTGGTTTCCTAATATGAACTCAAACTTCATTCAATTATCTCCGGTTTGTTCATTTATTCCTCCCTTTCAGAACACCCACCAGTCTTCAGTCTTCATAGATGGCACCATCATTACACATTGCTGAAAACCAACACCAGGATCTGTCCTTTCTTCCATTATATCCAGTCCATCAGTGAAACACATTGACTCACCCTTTAAAAAATCATAAAGGCAACTATAAATTTTCATCTCCCCTGGCTCTGCTTTCTGGTCCAAACCACCAACTTCTATCACCTGAGCTGTTACAATGCTCTACCAATCAGTTTTCCTGTATTATTCTTGCTCCACATGTAACAGAGTCATCTCTTTAAGTATAAATTAACTCATGCCATGACCCTACTTGGAGGTTTTTAACTTAAAAGCTTCCAATTTCATTAGGTAAAGCTAAGCTATTAACTCTAGATAGTCCCTGCTTTCTCTTTCAATATACAGAACTATTTTCCAACCCTTAAATCATGCTTCAGACAAACTCTTCTTCTTATAGTCCCTTGAGCATGCCAAATGTGTTTTTCCTGGTGTCCCAACTGTTTAAATTGATCTTTTCCAATATTTTCATGGCTGGAGATTTCTTGTCACTTAGATTCTAGTTTAAATATTATTTCACTGAAACATCTCCTCAGCCAGCCTATCAAAGTCCTACACAAAGTCCTTAAGACAGTACCACATTTTAATTTTCTACTTATCATATGATATTTGCCTTGCTCATTGTTCATTAATTGTCTGACTATTCTTAGCATCAGGTAGGAGCTTCTCTGTTTTCCTCACCAACATATTTCCAGGATCTAGAAGAATGCACACACTAGACACTCAGTTCTTTGTTAATTAAGTGAATACTGAATCACACCATTTTACTGATTAGCACTCTCTTTAGCAGTCACCTCCTTGGTCTCATCTATTTGTTTACATTCAGGACTCTTTGATGAGAGCACCAATCTCATGAGGATAGGGCTCTCATTACCTACTGCTATTGTTTGGAGATGAGGTGTCCCTCAAAAGTTCCTATGTTAATTCAGAAGGTGAAATGACTAGATTATGAGTTTGTAACCTAATCAATGGATTGATCCATTCAAGGATTAATAGTTTGAATGGACTTACTGAGTGACAACTGCAGGCAGGTAAGATGTGGATGGAGGAAGTAAGTGGGTGGGTGGGGGTGCTTCTGGTCTATATATTTTGTCCCTGGCTCCTTCCCCTCTTCCACTTTCCTCCTTGCTGTCACGAGCTGAGCATCTTTCCTCCATCATGCCCTTCTTCCATGATGTTCTGCCTCACCTCAGGCCAGAGCAATGGAGCTGCCTGACCATAGACTGAGAACTCTGAAACCATGAGCACAAATAAACCTCTGTCCTCCAAGTTGTTCCTATCAGGCATTTTGGTCATAGCTATGAAAACCTAACCAACACCCCTCCTGGAGGACCCTCATTTTAACAGCATCAACTGAGACTTGGGCTTCAGCATATGAATTTTAGAGGACACAGTCCTTTGGACCATAGTACCTGATGGTAGAGAAGCTTCCTGAATTATGTCTTTCTTTCAATGTGCTAATAAGATATGTGTGAAGACAGGGATTTAAGTTGTTTATCTGCTATTCTCTAGCTCTGTAACTGCGGACAAACCACACAGCCACCTCTCTGCCATGGTCCTACGGCTTCCCCACCTGTAAAATAGTGACATGAAAGAATGTAGACTCAAACTCACTGGCTTTTATAGGAATCAATTGAATCCAAGAATAGGAAAACCAAACTGTAAATTATGAAGTGCTCTGTAAGTGTATGGTGCTGTCATTAGCCCCACAGATTGGTCCTGTTGGCAGATAAACATCAAGAGTCAGTTATCAAACATCACATCATCTAGACAGCTCTAGCCCTGGAAACGTTGGCATGTGCTCATTTTACTCTATGATGGAAAAAAGAATAAATAAATCATAAATGATTAATTTAGACTTCCCTCCATGCCTCCCGTTAACAGCTCAAAGACCCCACCACACAGCAGGCTCAGTGATGAACTGGTGTGGTAGAACCTTCAAGACGGCGGCTAACCCTCCTCCAAGTACAACCAGCTGTGAAAACAAGTTTAATTCCACCAACACTGCAAAGGAGCAAACCTTTTTCATAGGTTAGAGATATAATGTTCACCCCATTTGGAGGAATCCAAAGCAAATACCAACGACTTCTGGGGATGAGGATATTATGGATAATAGACAGATTATCTGCTAGTTTACTGAAGGTGAGGGAAGAGACATTTGTCATGGTTTTACTAGAAAATGAGACTGTATCAAAGGGAGGGAGGGTGAAAGGTCACCAGTTCTATTGATGCGATTATTATCTTTGCATAGCTGGAGTGGCAAAAGAAATGATCCCAAACAGAGCAAAACAAAACAGACCTCACTGAAGCACTTCAAGATGAGCCCCAAGAAGCCATCACACCAGGCCCGTTGGCTTCATCTTAATTTATCATCCAGGCGTTGTTGACAAGAGTTGATTGGCTTCTACATCTCTCCGACCTGCAGCATTTTTCACCAGGGAACACCACGTGGTGGAAATGGGGAGGCTTATTTTGTAGGGACTGATCAAGATCATGGTAAGAACAGTAGTAGAGCATCTGTGGGGCTGCTTTCTATTGATTTGGGTGGACGAGCCACAGAGAATCTCTCGCCATTTGCGAATAAAGCAACAAAGGTTAAGCATATCTCCCTGATGGCTGGTTCAGGGACATTTTTAGCTTTTGCATTAAAACATATAATAACGAATCCTTTAATAGAAGCAACTGCTACGTGAGTAGTTTTCTTTGATTCTCAAAACATGTGCAGGCAAGGCACTTGATAGGCAATAGTTGTTGGTCTTTCTGTCAATACCTTTGTCCACATCTCTAAAGAAATGCTCCTTCAATTCAAGCTAGGAGTCCTTAATGTCACCTTCACAGCCCTTGTCAGAGTTCACAGCTGCCTCAAGGACGTGAGGACTGCAGCCTCAGATGGACTGGGCTGCAGTGGTGGTGTTCTTCCCTCCTCTGCTCTGAGCATTCCTCTTTCACCTGGTTTCCTCACCTGGAACACCCCAGCATCTAGGTACACCCCTCACATCTAGCCCTTCACATTTGGCAAGGGCCTTGGATGCTCTGTCTGGCTGTCATTTTACCTTTCTCCAGAAACATGGCTTCTTGAAGTTTCCAGTTTCTTTAGATAAGAAAATGAGTCTCTTCCCCACACTCTTCCCCAGGGAGCAAACCCAGGAACTCCTGTTCTCATGAGGTCCTACACTACAGGGATATACTTTATATTTTAATGAAAATAGCTACTATTTTATAAATGATATTTCTAAATGAATTAAGTCTCAAAAAATAATTACAGCCAATATTGAGTATGTTCTATGTAAATGGTGGTGTGCAGCCTTCATACATTTAATCATATTTGATCCATTAAAAATATAAAACATAGGAAAGCAGGTTGTCTTAGTCCATTTGGGATGCTAAAATGACATCCCAAACCACAGATTTATGAACCACAGATAATTCTCACAGTTCTGGAAGCCAGAAAGTCCAAGATCAAGGCACACATTGGTTCAAGTCTGCTGAGGCCCTGCTTTCTGGCTCATAGCAGGGTGCCTTCTTACTATCTTCAAATGGTGGAAGGGGCAAACAACCTCCCCTGGGCTTCTTTTATAAAACCAGTAATCTCCTTCATGAAGACTCTACCCCCCATGGCTTAATCGCCTCCCCAAAGACTCCATCTCCTAGTACTATCCGCTGGGGGGGTTAAAATTTTAAATAAATTTTGAGGGGGATACAAAATTTCAGACCATACATGATTACTTTCTTTTAGCAGATGGGGAAGCTGGACACAGGGAGATTAAGAGATTAATTCTAGATCACACAGGAACCAAGGCATAAACTGAAATCAGATTCCAAGTCATATTCTTATGTGATCTGAAGTCCTAGGATGTTAAAAGACATATGGACTTCGATCTTTGATTTGGGTTAATCTCTCCCAGTCTGTATGTACTAATCTCTCCACCCTGACCCAGGCATTCAACATGTTTGCACAATGGTTATGAGCATGAGCTCTGGCACCCACCTACTTTTACTGTGTCCCTGCACCCCTTCCACTCTCCAGCTTTGAAGCACGAGGCATTTGAAGTAATCTCTGTGTCTCGGTTTCCTCACCTATAAAGCAAGAGTTATGATAGTATCTGCTCCAACAGGTGATTAATGTGCAAATGCAGATACAGCGTCTATAAGACTGCCTGGCCCAGATAGAGCAGTTAATAAATAATAGTTGTCATTACAGTTGAGGATCAGTTCCCTCATCTCTTAAACAGGGAAGACTTATCAGAGTATGGTAGGAATGAATCTACCAATGCAAACAAAATCATCAAGCAGTGTGCTCAATTATTCCTTGATTTTGGAGAACAGAATGGACATGAAAGTGTGCTGAACCTCAGGAGCAACCTTCAGAGAGAGATTGTATGTGGACATTGTCTTAGGGCAATCCCAAGAGTGGAATCCACCTGTTTTCCCCTCTCTCTTTCTTTCTCTGTATATGTCACTTAATGGCTTAGGTAATCCACAGCTTCTTCACACAGGACAAAAGACGGTAACTCTCAGACCTGGGGAGTCACATGGGGTGGCTGAAGGCACAGAGACATGGGCTAGACAGCTCCAATGTCAAGCTCAGCCTGCTAAACTTAGCAGTGGACAAATCTCAAGCAGGTCACCTGTCCTCTGGATGTGTAGAATGGGGGTAATGACCTTAATCTCAAGGCTACTCTGTCCTCTTCAATGTAACCCAGGTGAATCTTGTTGAAGATTTGTTTCTATCCCCCTTCGCCTCACCAAGCCTTGGTTATCCATGGTTAAAAATGTAAGCCCCATTATTAGTTAAAGACCATGGGGTTAGACTTTTACATTTGGAAAAGAGAAGAAAAACATTTGTTATGGTTTAGATATTAGGTGCCCCCCCCGCCAAATCTCATGTGTGAGATAGTGGAAGAAAGTTCAGAGGTGAAATGATTGGGTTATGAGAGCCTTTACCTAATCAAGGCATTAATCCCCTCATAGGATTAACTAGGTGGTAACTGAAGGCAGGTAGGGTGTGACTGGAGGAGGTGAGTCATTGGGGTGTGCATTGGATGTACAGATTTTGTCCCTGGATGGAGTTTCTTTTTGTCTTTTTCTCTCTCCTGGCTTCCTGGTGGCCATGTCCTAAACCACTTTTCTCTACCACACTCTTCCACCATAATGTTCTGTCTCCCTAGGGCATAGAGAAATGGAGTTGGCCATCTATGGACTGAGATCTCTGAAACTGTGAGACAGAAATGAACTTTTCCTTCTCTAAAATTGTTCTTTTCAGGTCCTTTCGTCACAGCAATGGAAGAGCTAAAACAATACTCATTCTGTGGTTAATGTAAGCATGTTTGAACTGTCGAACTGATTCAGTTTAGGAAGATTCTGTACATAAGCACTGATTTAATTTAGGTGGATTATAAATTTAAGTAATCAGTGTAAATGAGGTTTAAGTACAGCATGATGGATTAAAGTTAAGGAAGATAGAGCACTAACTTGGGTTAGGTGGATTCCTATGCTGGCTAAAAGGCGCAGGTGAGCTCTGCTCCCTACTGCAGAAGAAGAGTCAAAGGTTGAGGCAGATAGAGCAAGGGGGAGGCTCCATCTAGCTCTTAAAAGATCCCCTAATCATTTCACTGTCCATCCCACTTCTTCACCATCACCAAGCACTAACAGGTCCCAAGCTCTTCAAAAAATGTAAAGAATACTGTATATAGACACTTAGGAGTGACATTCACTCTGATGGTGTGTAATGGTGCCAACTCTTATCTCAGTCTTATCTGTTGAGCTGCTCATGCCACAGACCATGTCCCCCCACAGCACTCACAGAGATTCAATAAGTGGCCAATTTCCCCTGGACTTTAAAAGCAAGAAAAAGTCCATCACGTACGGATCCTTCTCTCATGAAATCTTCTTGAGTCTGATAGGGAAAGGAAAGGCCTAGGCCCCTGGAGTTTGGAGGAGAATGGTAAATTTAGGAAGAGGGTGACATGAAGGTGGAAACCACCACATATTCTGGGTCACGGATGGCACTTTGCTGCTGTGTCCTTCTATGAGGGAAAGACATGAAAAAGTGAATGGCGAGTCTCATCCTTTGGAACCTGTGAGTGAAATGGGTCCCCTTTTCTGTGAATAAGTCTGTCTTAGCATGTCTTTACTGGAACCTGCCTCCCCACATCGCCCCACATGACCAGCACCTGTACAGGTGTCTGCCTGCCACCATGGGTCTTGGAGGCCAGGAACTGCATGCCACACACTTGTTACAATATTCCCAACCCCAAGCAAAGTCCCTCCTTTACTAAGTGCTAAAAATTCACAATGGCACACTCACCAGAAAGAAATTGAGATAATGGAACTTGACATTAACCACAGGACTTGCAACTCAGGACTTTGATGGTTCTCCTAGGACCAAAATCCATTTCCAAACACCCGCTCGAGTTCCGCAGTTTAGATCTCTCACCACCCTGTTCAGAGACAACCCACATATCTGAGTGCACATGTGGGGGCACTGCTGGGATGAGATCAAATGCTTCCTGCCAGAGTGAGGTCTCAGCAGCCCTTGGAGGGTCTCACTGACCCCTAGAGCCGGTGTGAGAGTGGACCAGCAGCCAGATGGCCTCACATTTCCACATTCCTTCAGCTTGTTTTCTTACTGCGGCAGACACCCAAGAGCATCCCGAATCCTCAGGAGAGATGGGATTTCAGGAAAACCCTTGTTACTCTGCAAAGCAGGAGATGTGAACACATCAGCCTGACAAAGAGGATACCAAAACATCCACCACAGATTTTCTATCAGCAACAATATCAGAAAAATACCCAAAAGGATATTGTCTTGTTTTGGTTTTTTCCAACATTGAGTTCCACCTGGGGACAAAAGTGCCACATGTATCTACCACTGAGGATTAAGGCAGGTCAGAGATCACAGACTTGTGGCCACACAAACAGATTATCGTGCAGCTGCCTCCTAGGAGGGTCATGAATCACGGGGTTCTTCTCTTGCATGTGATCCCATTCCACGTAAACATGCGACGCTGAATGGGAAAGAAAACATCTCAGACAAGCGACTTCAATAGAGTGGGAGCCGCTCACCTCGTCCAAGCAATCTGCTTACTCAGCAGCCAGGTCTGGTGCTGGACAGGAGTTGCCCCGGCGTAAAGATGTTTGGGTAGACGATTGTTAGCACCACTTATTCCAAGGACACCAGGTTCACTGTTCCCTCACATGTGACTTCATTTCATCCAAAGAACTGCCCGGGGGTGGGGGCAGTGATAAAGGAGATGCTTTCCATGAACTGTACATGAGAAAAACGTGACCAAAACCACTTACTAAGGGACAAAGAGCACATTTGAGCCCAGGTCTGCTTAATTCATTGAATAACCCAGTATTTATTTGTAATTGGCAATGCAAATGATGAATAACTACTCAATAAAAGAGTAAATGAAAGTCATCTTATTTTACCTTAATTTATCTATTTTTGAGCTAGTGAAACTGAGATGTAAAGAGGTGAAGATTTGCTAAATTTTTTAAGTCCCCAAAATGGTGGAATTTTATGTTTTATCTCTTTTGAAGCAATTAAAGGATGAGAACACTGTATTATTAAGATCTACTATGTGTGGGCCACCATTTGGGATCAATTGGTCTTTAAAAATTCTTGAAATATCTATAAATGACTCCCCTGGAAACCAACAGCTTCTCTGGTGCCATTAGGCAGGTCATTGACAAAAAGGTAGAAGACAGAGTTAGAGGAGCTGAGACAAACACATTAAATAAATAGCTACCAAAGTGAATGGAATGTTTGGTTTGGAAGATAGAGGCAATATATTGGGCAAAACTATTATTGGGCAATAATATGGGACTCCTGAAATATATGTGAAATATTCCTTCAAAATGCTTCTTAAAAAAAATTGCAATGGTAAACAGCTCAGAGGTAAAGATCTGAGCTCAGGGTAGGTCTGCTGGAGTTAACCACAACTCAGCTCAGCCATGTACCAGGTGTGGACCTGGAAAACAGCTTGCCGGGCTCCCAGTGGATGGGATACTAGCCACACCTTCCGTATTTAGCATTGTGAGAATTGAATGAGCTAACCCCTGCAAAGCACATAAACAAGGCCTGTTGTGTATCTAAACAAATACTCGAATAATAGACCGACGCTATTAAATAAAAGCAAACTTACAGGAAATTACACATCTTATACCATGATATAAAATGGTCATATTTCATTTTCTCAACACCATCACAATTGTGGGTAGACAACATCTGAGATTGTAAGTAGACTCATGTCACCGTGCCTTCTTTGATCTGTTTCCTCTATTAATGATCTAAGGTTTTCTTTGTTAACCAATGTAACCGGCAAATCAAGAATATCTAATCCCAGGGACATCGTTTATAATGTTCCAAGTAATCACTGTGATATTTGTAGCGAGAGATAAGCTAATACTCTAGATAAGGCAGGGTGAAGTGTGATAGGAAAGCGCTGAATGGAGAACCAGAGTAGCCCTGGTCTGATTGTGGCTCCAGTCACACTACCTCTCTGAGTCTCAGACTCCTTAGATGTTTAAACAAGGACATGGGCAAAGTTGTATCTGCGTCTGCCTCCGTCACCCAAATGGAAGTTATTTCCATTTTGGCATTGCCTTGGTAATATCATACAAGTATTAGAAACAATTATTATAAATAATTTGAGATCTTCTCCTTCCTGAATCACTGCTTCGGTCATTAAACCCAATTACCTCATTATCTAAATTCACGTGAATTATAACCCTGAGAGGCATGTGTAAGAAAGGCCCAAAAGAAACCAATGTGTCACCCCATGCAGTCATAAAATAATCAAAAGAGCTGAGGTCATATGGTAAAAGTCCAAGGTTCGCTGCCTTCTTTCTCCCGTCTCTCCTCTGACTTCCATTTCTGTTCCACATTTTGAAGTATTTATTTACCTTACATTTAGATGAGGTCCTGCAGTCCCTGAAGGGGACAAGGAGAGACTCAGGTCTGAAGAGGGACTGGGGAGAAAACTGTATTTCATGCCCATTGGCACTGGGAGGCTGTGGAGCTATCTGCTGGGAAGTCTCTTGCAGAGTATAAACAGAGAGTTAGAGGGTGGCCAGGCGTCTGACTTCCCATCTGCCGTGGGTGCCCTGCTGAAGCTCTCAGCACTCCCGCTCACCATCTGCAGGATAGATCATCCGAATGTAACAGACCATTTATTCTGATGACCTTGTTTAACTGATGTAGAAATTGAGGCCCTGAAAGTAAAGCCATGTTCCCAAGGTCGCAGAATGAGTTAGAGCTCCCAATCAGAGACCACCTTCTCAGCCATCCCTTCCCCTCTCCTAAGTCAAGCATGAGTTTGTGACAAGAAAGACTTTTGATAATCCTAAGGAACAGAGCGCTATTCAGTCGCTGAACCATGCCTTGAGCATGTGCTGAACTTAATTTGCAGGAGCAGCAAGACTCTGGGCTTGAGTTTCCAGCAGATCTCAACTGAGTCCTCATTGGTATTCAGCAGCTGCTTGTTTCTGTAGCCTACCTTTTGGGTCTTCTGCATGGAACAAATACACTAATATCTACTTAAAATGAAAGGTGATAACATAGGCCAAGGAGTGGTGCACAGGGCTGAACATACATCTGGGACTCTGAAAAAAATCTCTTCTGCTCCTAGATCCCCTCCCTCTGAGGCTGTGGTGGTCACACTTCAATCCTCAATAGTTCAGCATTTTGTAAAAACGCTCAGACACGGTCCACACCACTGCTGCCTTTTAGACAGATGCTTTTCCCAAATTATGCAGTTGCCACCAAAAGCATTTTGTTAAAAAAATGAAAAGAGAATCCTCAGCTATCATTGAGAGTCCTCTAGATAGAATGCACTTGGACCCCGACCCACACATGGCGGGTGCACCCCTCTCCCTATAACCCCCAATAGTAAAGCGTCTAAGTAGAAGAGTAAATTATTTTTAAAGGCACACATCTATAGGGACGAAATGAGTAGAGAACACTGCTGCAGTTTGGGAAGCTGGAAAGCAGATGCTGGAGTCCTCGTAACGGACTTAGCAGACCCACACAAACAGGCCCTTAGGCTGGCAGCGTGGAAAGCTGAGAAGCAGCTTGATTTACACCTCATGGCCCCCAGGCTCAGGACTGGCTGCTCCATGTACCGCTGAGGATTGTGCAGCAGAGGAAAAGGCCAATATGCAAGAGAAGCGGTTGAAGTACTGTTCAAGTCAATCAGGTCCCTGGTGACTTCTTCACGTAGCATTGCCCTCGCTCAAGTAGAGCAGAAGTTGGTGCCTTGGAAAAGGTAAAACCAGAGGTGTCTGGACAGATGGTGGCACGCCCCACTGTGTAGGAGCCTGGGCATGCTGTGGCCGACACAGGGAGGATGAGTGGGAGTCTGCATGCTCCCCATGAAGATGCTGCCCCCTCCCTGCCTTTTCCAGCTTTTGGAGTGCAGGTAGCCAGGTAGGGCTTGTCGAATAGAGTGACTCAGAAACCAAATACAGGAAGAAGAATAAAGATAAAAGAAAGCAGTGGAAGAGGAGGAGGGAGAGGGCAAGGAAGAAACACGCACAGTGATGTCATTGGTATCATCCGAGTGATAAGAGAATGTATGTAATCTACAAAACAAGAATAGAATGCTATCAAAAAGGAACTTCTAGAACTATGAGAAATGTGAAAGAGCATATAAAAGTATAAAGAAATACGAGGGAAGAGATGAGAAGCACAACAGAGGCTTTTGCAGAAAAAACTGGTTAAATCTCATAAAAAGCAGAAGAAAATAGTAGAGGTGGAAAATGGATAACACACACACACACACGCACTACTGCGACACATCCAACTGATTCAACACACAGTTTTTAAGAATTTCAGTCACAGAAAACAAAAAAAGTTGAAGATAAAGAATTCATCAAGGGAACTATAAAATGTAGTTTTCCATCAGAAGTGCATGAATTTCTGCTTAAAGGGCCCAGCATAGTGCATAGTGGAATGAACCAACACCAAAACACACCATGGAGAAGTTTCAGAACATTGAGAGAAAATCAAACAAATAATCACATGCAGAAACCAGAATATAATTGCACTTCTCACACTCATTGGGTGAAGCCAGATAGCAATGGAGAAAATGGTCTGCCCCAGAATGCAGACTGCTATACAAAGACAATATACAAATTTCACATGAAAACACAGTAAAGACAATTTCAGAGATAAGGTCTTAAAGTGTCTGATCATGCATCTTTTCTCAGAAGTCACTGGAAGATTTGATTTGCTTCTAGGAAGAAGGGGATAAAACCAGGAAAGAAGAAACAGTGGGTTCCAGGATCCAAGTAGAAGATGAACCTCAAGAGGGGCAAAGCCAGTCCCCAGAGTAAAAGGACCTGAAGGAGAAACTGGGTTATGTGCACTGGTCCAGGGAGGTGGGGGGGGTTGCGGGGAGCAGGCAAAAGGGATTTCTCTAAGATGAGCAGTTTAATTGTCTAAGGTAGTCATATATGTTCATTCAGAGGAGATTTACACAACTGGGGAAGAATTAAGTTGATTAATCATAACTGCATGGAAAATAAGGCAGCAAAACAAAGAGAAATTATTGACTTTCAGGGGTAACGCTTTGCAGGAAAGTAGATATAAACACATTCTATGAATCGCCTAAGATAGCATTTACTCAGTAGTGATAATGTACCACTAAATATCTACATGGACAGAATTGCTACATAAGCATAAGGAAGGCTGGAGCAACGGGAAACAGGGGGCAGAGTGACAGGTAAGGACAGGAGGAGCTGCAGGAGTGGTGGATAAGAGAGAACTAAACCCCAACTTCTATACAGGGAAGGCAATAAAAAGAAGCTCGAATAGAAAATTCTAGAAGTATTATTCTTCCATGTGAAAATATTGAGGCAAATACCAGAGAAACAGCTCTAAAATTTTAATCAGTTATTTTTAGGGCTGCACAAGTTTTATTGTTTTTAAGTTTTATGTAACCAGTGGATTCTTTTCAAACACAGGCATATTGGCTTCTGATAAAGGTAAAATACCAATAATTAAAAAGGATTGTTTTCCAAGCTTCTTCTCCAACACACCTATTAGATGTGATATTAGTTACCATTTTTGAATGGCCTCGTGCTTTTTTCTACTTTAATCACGAGCAAACAATATCTACACACGTGTAGAGCTGGACGCGCTCCTTCTGCGTTTCCTGCAATATGCACTAAACTGAAGTCACGCGGAGCAATATTAAGAAAGGTCTGTCAAGGAACCTCCTAGAGCCATCTCACCTGGATCGTCTACCTGTTCCCCGCATTTTTGTGAACAAAATCGCCGGGGAAGGGCGGGTCATTGCTCTCACTGACCACTAGAGGGAAATGTTGCTCTTTTTCCCGAGCAGTCAGTCACAGACCGGTCGCGAGGGTTCCTGCAGCAGAGGGGGGACCAAGCTGTGCCCGCTGTGGGTTCCCGGCCTGGACTGGAGGACCCTGGAGCCTATCGGAGTCTTGGACCCATCTAGGTCAGGTCCCTCTGAGCTCTCCCGTCCTACATTTAAAAACATAAGGCCCAAAGACAAACAGGGCTTGCTTTCATCGTGGGATATGGAAGTAGAAAAGCTAAGTGCTAAAGGCAAATTCTTTATTTACCTAAACTGGGCAAATGGAGAATGAAATAAGAAAGCAGCTCCGAGGGGCTTCTTTGTCGTTCAAGATCATGGCGCTGCGATAGCATATCAAGAATTAGCCCTGGCTGCATGCTTACTCTGTGCTGAATGTTCACCTCATGCTCCGGCTTTTTTCCTATCCTGATGAGAGGCCTCTGAGGTAAAATCATCATTAGCCCTTAGGCACAGAGAGGTTAAGCCACCTGCTCAAATCACACAGGACGTGATTTGCCGAGCAGATATTCAAAACCAGATGAAGTAGTCCGGGAGACCATGATCATAAACGTTGACTGCCTATTGGTGGAAGACCTGAAAGTTTTGGTAAACATGGAAAAAAGCCACCTATCCTTTCTGTGGAAGTAGCCTTTCTTCACTATGGATTGGATGGCATGACTTGTCCTAAGGACCACAGAGATCCTTCAAGATCTGGTAGGTGAAGCTCCTTTATAGGGACTGATTTCCCTCTGTCCCAACTCTTGGCTCAGAGGCTGCCTCATTAAATGACAGTGGAGTGGGTAAATATGATTCCGATTACTCCACAGACAAATCAGTTGTGGAGAAAACGTATTAGGATCCATCTCATAATTTGTGCAGTTCAGGAAAACATCACAAAACCTATCACTGAGCTCGGGGTCTCCCTTGAGGCTCTGGAGCTGATCCAGTCCCATGCCTAATTCTTCCTGGTTCCCTCCCCTGTTCTGTAACACCGTTTTTCAGCCCATAAAACACAACGGTGTCACCACATAGGCGGGCGGCTCCTAAGCCCACTGCATTGTATCATTTCACGAGCTGATGTCTCAGTGCTGCACCAAACACCTGGAGTCTGTTCCGTTTATTGCTTTGGGTCTGGCCAAGGCCTCATCCTTCCCTTTGTGGAACTTTGAGCTGGTTTTGCTCAACAGACCTCTGAACACTGGGGCTGAGGGAGGCGGAGGCGCCAGCTCCAAGTTGATGAGCCTGTTCAAGCCGGAGACTGTGCTGACGGGTTTCGGCCAGAGCAGTTCCTCCGGAAGATGGGACTCTACACAGAAGGGAATGGTATCCCACCAAGAGCCTGCAGAGCCTCAGCCTCCCAGCTGGAAGGATTTAGGTCATCGATGCAATTCTAGAAGTTTAGAGGGTTAAATGGCCACTCCTTGCCCCTCTAATCTATCTTCCACATATATATATTTTTTTAAGTTTTGACTTTATTTTGGAATATAGTTCTGTGAATTTCAAAGTGTATGGATATTCTTATAAGGACCACTGCAATCAAGACATGGTTCAATTCCACCACCATTATTTCTTTACAGTTACACCCATTTTTTTTCTAATCTCTGATTTCTGGCAAACATTGACTTATTCTCCATCACTACAGTTTTGTTCTTTGGAGACTGTTCTATAAATACAATCATAGAGTGTATAAACTCTGGGAGTATCTTGTTTCGCTCAGCATGATGCTCCTGAGATTCATCCAAGTAGCTGGACGCATCCGCAGTCTGTTCTTTTTTTATTGCTGAAAAATATTCTATTGTATGGATGTACCACAGTTTGTTTATCCATTCACCCATGAAAGATATCTGAATTGTTTTCCATTTCAGGCCATTGCAAATAGAGCAGTTATAAAACTTTCATATGCAAGGATTTTTGTGAGCATAAGATTTCATCACTCTAGGATAAACACCAAGGCTGAGGAGCTCACACTTTAAAACTTCATAACTATCTCCTGAAATATTTCCCAGAGGAGCTGCGTCATCTTGCACCATGGCACGAGGAACTGCCCTGCATCCTCACCCAGCCTGTTGTCTTATATACCACTTCAGTATCACTGTGTCCTCAGCACTGTAGGAACCATAAGCAGCCCTAAAACCAGGTGATGTGGTCCCGCACCTTTATTCTATCGCATTTACAGTTGAAGTTCACTTACTTTGTGTAATTATCCTGGAAACATTCAGTAGGATGTGAGCTGTAAGTTTTTTGTAGATGCTTTTTAGGAAACTGCCTTCTATTCTTAGTTGCCTGAAAATTTTTATTATCAGTTATGTTGTCTTTTGCAAAATGATTTTTCTGCATCTATTAATACAAACATATATTTTTCTTCTGTAGTCTGTAAATAGGTTGGATGACATTGACTAATTTCCAGACATCGACCAGCCTTGCATTACAGGGAAAACCCTTACTTGGTTATGTGTGTTATCTTTCTGTATTTCTAGATTTGATTTGTAAGATTTTGCTGATCTTCGTGTCTATGTACAGGAGGTCTTGGGTGTGTGGTTTCTCCTTTTAGTTTCTTCTTTGGTCTTGATTTTTGAGGAATTCCAGGCTTGGGAAGTGAGTCAGGAAGTGTCCACTCCTAGAAGAGGCTGCCTGGGACTGGCATTATTCTCTCAATGTATTCAGTGAACTTCTTGAGTGTGCCACCTGACCTGGAGATTTCCTTCTGGGGTGGTTTTAAGTTATGGGTTTAGTTTCTTTGAACTTTGCAGCACTATTTGAGTTACCTCTTGGTCATCTTGGTGGGTTTTGGCAGTTGCGGCTTCTGAGGAATTGGCAATTTTATCTCCTAGAGTTTATCTGATTAGAGTCCACATGCTCTCCTTTATTATCCTTTTAGTATTTTTGAACTCTGAAGGACTATCTCCATTTTAATGCTTGATTTGCAAATTCTGTCTGATCTCTTTGTTTTTTCTTTTATTACCCTTGATAGAGGTATAACCGTCTGTTGATCCTTAAGGAAAAAAATAATTTTTTTTCTTATTTTCTCCACTGTCCTGTTTGGACATTGATATTCCCAACAACAGTGTGCCGGAGTTCCCTTCAATCCCCATGCTCACCAGAACCCGTCTTTTTGACAGTAGCCATTCTTGCTGGAGTGAGATGATATCCTGTTGTGGTTTTGATTTATGTTGCCCTGGTGATTAGTGATGCTGAGCCTCATTCTGTGGACCTGGTGTCCATTTCTCTATCTACCTTTGAGAAATATGTATTGAGATTTATTCCCCATTGTTTAGTCAGGCTGCTTGGGGAGTTTTGAATTTTTGGAGTTTCGGACATACACTGTCCATTGTCAGATGTCCAGTTTGCCAGTGTTTCCTCTCATTCTGAAGGTGGTCTCTTGCCTCTGATAACTGTTTCCTGTGCTGAGCAGGAGTTGTTTTTTGTTTTTTGGTACTGGGGCATTGAACCCAGAGCTGTTTAATCACTGAGCCACATCCCCAGTTCTTTTTTTTTTTTTTTTCTTAATTTGAGTCAGGGTCTCACTAAGTTGTTTGAGCCTCGCTGAGCTGCTAAGGCTGGCCTTGAACTTGTGAGCCTCCCAAGCCTCTGGGGTTGTAGGTATGCACCACCATGCCTGGCATGTGCAGAAGCTTTAAATGCAATCCTGGTGTCCATTTTTGCATCTCCATCTGTGTTTCTTGTCCATTCTGATGCTCTGGAACATTTCTCCTGTTTTCTTCCAAGTTTGAACGTTCAAGTCTTCAATATATCTGAATAGATTTTTGTCACCAGACAGAGATAGGGTTTTCACTCAATCTTTTGCACACAAACATCAAATTTTCCCAGCATCAGTTATTGAAATAATGGCTTTTCTCTGATGAATATTTTTAGCACTCTTGTCAAAAATTTGATGGCTATTGACACATGAATTTAGTTGCAGGCTCTCTATTATGTTGTATTGTTCTATGTGTCTGTTTTTGTAGTAATGGTATTACTATAAAAAAGCTTTGCAATGTATTTTGAAATCAAGTAGAATGATGATTCCTGAACTATTCTGTTTGGTTATGATTGCTTTGACTCTTGGGGTGTTTGTAATCTCCTAAAAATTGGGGGATTTTTTTTCTAGTTTTATAAAGAACATGAGCTATTTTAATGGAGATTCCATTAAATCTCTAGATTGCTTTGGGTAGTATGGGCATTTTAACAATATTGGTTTTTCCAATCCACAAACAGGAGTATCTTTCTGCTTTCTGGGGTCCTCTCAATTGCACATTCTTTTATCAGTGTTTTATATTTTCATTGCAGGAATCATTCACCTCTTGGTTAAATTTCTGGTTATCTTCTGTTTTATGTTTACTATGAATGAGATTATTTTCTTGATGTCGATTCCAGATAATTTGTATATAAGAATGTTACTGATTTTCGTTTGTTAATTTTGTTTCCTTCACCTTCACTAAATTCAATTTTTTGGTGGAGTCTTTGGTATTTTCTATCTATAGCATGTTATCTGCAATTAGTGATTCTTTGGCTTCTGCTTTTGCAATCTGGATTCCATTTATTTCTTTTTCTAGCCTGATTGCTTTGACTAGGGCTTCTAGGACTATGTTGAATAAATGTGGTGAACTTGTCTATTCCTAATTTATTCAGCATTTTTTACCATGAAGGTATGATGTTCAATTTTGTCAAATGCCTTTTCTGCATCAATGTATATGATTATTGATCAAATAACTTTTGTCTTTCATTCTTTTTTCTGTTTTTTTTTTTTTTTTCAGTTTGGGTGTTACACCCAGGGACTCAGACACTCACAAGGCAAGCTCTCCGCCACTGAGCTAATCCACAACCCCTTGTTCTCCATTCCTCTAATGTGTGGTGATAGAATTTAGTTATTTTTTTTTTAAGTGAAGTCATCCTTTCATCTCTGGGATGAATCCTACTTAATCATGGTGAATTATCTTTTTAATGTGCTTTTAGGTTTAGTCTGCTAGTATTTTATTGTGGAAATTTCACATCTATATTCATCTAGGATACTTGCCTTTGATTTCTTTCTTTTTAAATTAAAAAACTGTGTCCTTTTCTGGTTTGGGTATTGAGGTAATATTGGATTTGAAGACTGTGTTTGGAAGAATTTCTCCTTCAATTTTTTTGGCAGGAATTTAAGGATTGGTATTAGTTATTTAAATGTAGAACTCAGCAGTAAAGCCATCTGGCCCTGAGATTTCCTTTGATGAGAGATTTTTTTATTACTGATTCAATATCATTATTTCTTATTGGTATGTCAGCTTCTATTTCTTCATGATCCAATCTTGATTGGGTGTATATGTCTTAGATTTAGGACCTTTCTTCTAGGTCATCATTTTTTTGACATATAGCTGCTCTGTGTCATTTGCAATGTTTCCATTTTCATATGTGATTTGATTTATTTAGGACTCATTATTTTAATCTGTATAGTTTCTCAATCTTGTTCATCTCATGTAAGAACAAACTCTTCATTTTCTTGAGCTTTTATATTGAATTTTAGTTTCTATTTCATTTATTTTTGCTCTGATCTTTATTATTTTTTTCTTCCATTAATTTATAATTTGGTTTGTTCTTGTTTCGCTAATTCCTTGAGATATAGCAACAGGTGGTTTATTTGAATCTTTCTACAATTTTAATGGAGGCATTTATTGCTGTGTTAAAATATGAGGTGTCATGCAGAAGCTCATGTGTGAGACAATGCAAGAATTTTCAGAGATAAAATGATTAGTAGCCATAAGTAGGTAGGGTGTGGCTGGAGGTGCTAGGTTACTTGAGGCATGAATTTGGTGTTAATATTTTGTCCCTTGTGAGCAGAACTCTTTGCTTCCTATTGAAATGTCCTTAACTACTCCCTCTGCCATGCCTTTTTGGCATGATGTTTTTCTGCCTTCCTTCAGTCCCTGAGCTATGGAGTTGGCCAACCATGGATTGAACCTCTGAAACCAAGAGCTGAAATAAACTTTTCCTTCTCTAAATTGTTCTCATCAAGTATTTTGATCACAGTGACAAAAAAAAAATGTTGACTAAATAAATTGGTACCAGGAAATAAGGTCATTGCCATGATTAACCTGACCACATAGCTCAGAAAGCTTTGATGTTTTTTGGAGTTTGTGGAGGAATTTTAGAAAATTTAAAGATGGAGGCTGGGAAACTTTAAGAAAGTGTAAGTGGAACTTAATGGGAAATTCTGCTGGGAGCTCAAATGACCAGAATGCCAATAGAACCATGGACAGTAAAGATTTGGCTCAGGAGGTTTCAGAGGAGATGGAAGATTCTATTGAAAACTGGATTCGAGGTCATTCATGTTATGTTCTTGCAAAGAAGTTGCTTACATTTTCTCTGTGTCCTGAAATTATTTTGAAACTAAATTTAAAGATGATGTACTAATTAATCTGGCAGAGAATTTCAAGGCAGCAGAGCATTCTGGTAGTCTCGTGGATATTGCTGGTAGTTTTTAGCCAAGTGTACTGTGATAATCAGGAGCAGAAATAAAAGCATTAAATTTTGAAAAACTTGTGGTTTGGTTAGAAAAGTGCAAGTAAAACTGGAGCTAAGGAAGTTGTGATTGATAAAGAAATTATTGGCATGAAAGAGATGATAAGTACTTTACCCAGAAAAATAGGAAACATGGTTTGAGGGATCTCAGGAATTGATAAGACCATACCCATCTCAGATTCAAGGGCTTAATAAAAATTCCTTCAAGAAGGAATCATGGGGATACCCTGCTTACACATGGTGTACTAGGAAATTGTTACTATATTCAGCTGCCCAGACCCTAAAGGCCACTACAGTCATGGTCACATTAGGCTTGTCTATTGCCTGAGATGGTGGCTGACTTTGGCATCAACCAAATGTTGCTGGTTCTGCAAGAATGCAGGATATTGAAGTTAGGGGGTCATGGAGGATTCCATGAAGATTTCAAAGAAAGGTCTCAGAAGCCAGGCAAAGTGGAGGAGGGTTGGAGTTCCTATGGGCTGCCCCTGAGCTAAGCGAAGTGTGAAGATGTGAGAAGAAAGACAAAGCTGCAGTGGAGACTCCTGAAATTAAGAGATTCCAGTAATGTTGGATGTCTACTAAAGAAAATACTAGGAAGTGAGTAGAAACAAGTCAAGGGAGACGCTGTATGGGCTGCAACCAGGAAGGCCATTGGGGCAAAACTAAGCAAGCCCCTTTTTTTTTTTTTTTTTTCTTTTTTCTTTTTTGTACTGGGGAATGAATCCAGGGGCATTAAACCACTGAGCCACATCCCAAACCTTTCTAAAAAACATTTTACTGAGTTGATTAAGGCCTTGCTAAGTTGCTGAGTGAGGCTGACTTTGAACTCAGATCCCCCTGCCTCAGCCTCTCGAGTCTTTGGGATTACAGGCATTTGCATCTGCACCCAGCTTGCACAAGCCCTTTGATGAGAAAATCATGATGCCATGTACCCAGATGCTGGATGTGGACCTGTTTGTTCACATCTGGATTTTGGTCTTGCTTTGGTCCCATCCCTTCTTTTTATGCTCCTATTTATCCTGTGTGCAATGGAAGTTTAACACTTTGTATCATTATATATTGTATATTTGTAACTTGCTCTTAAACTTTACAGGGGAAAAGAGCAAAGAGTTTGCCTTAAGTCTCACAAGTGATTTTGACTTGTATTTGGGTCAATGCTGTAACTCTTTAGACTATGGGGACACTTAGAATAAACTAAATATATTTTGCATTGTGGGATGGGCATGGAACTCTGGGATTCAGGGGCAAAATGTTATGGCTTATATATTGGGAGTCCCCTAAAGTGTCATGTATAAGACAATGCTAGAATTTTCAGAGGGGAAATGATTAGATTCCTAGAGGATTAATCCACCAAAATAAATGAACTGGGCTGTAGCTATAGGCAGGCAATATGTGGCTGGAAGATGTAGGTTACTGGGTGCATGCCTTTGTGATTTTTATTTTTTCCTTGATGAGCCGAGCTTTCTCTCCTCTCCTCCTGTTGCCATGTCCTGAGCTGCTTCTTCTACCAAGCCCTTCTGTCACAATGTTCTGCCTCACCTTGGGCCAAGAGCTATTGAGTCAGCCAACCATGGACTGAATCTCTGAAACTGTGAGCTAAAATAAACTTTTCTTTCTCTAAATTGTTATTGTCAGGTATTGGTCTCAGGGATGAAAAAAGTTAACTAAAGCATAATGCTTTTGTTGTATCTTAATTTTGATATGTTGCATCTTAATATATATTTTGACATATTGTATCTTAATTTCTCCTATTTTGATATGTTGTATCTTAATTTCTCCTATTTCAATATTTTTAAAAAAATTTCCTTCCTGATTTGTCCCTCAATTCATAGGCTTTTCAAGAGTAAGTTGTTTAACATTCATATACTAGTATAGTTTCCAAAGTTTTTTCTTGTTATTGATTCCCAGTTTTATTGCATTGTGGTTGGAAAAGATACTCAAAATGATTTCAATTTTTAAAAATGTGTTTGGACTTGTTTTGTTGTCTGTCATACAATTTATCCTGGGGGATGTTTCATGTGCTGATGAAAACAATGTGCATATGCTGCAGCTGTTGGATAGAACCATTTGTTCTAGGGTGCACTTTAACTCTACTAATTCTTTATCTGGATGATCTGTCCAATTCTAAAAGTAGAATGTTAAATCCCCTACTAGTATTGTATTGTGGTCTACCTCTTCTTTTAGGTCTACTACTATTTAATTTATATATTTGGGTGCTCCAATACTGTATGGACATATATTTAGAATTAATAATTCCTACTGCTGAATTAACCCCTTTGTCATTGTATAAAACCTTCTTTGTCTCTATTTATTGCTTTTGATTTTATAGGTATTTTATTTATTATCATATGATTATTCCTGCTTTCTTTTGCATTTCATTCTTATTAGAATGTTTTATTCCATTCTTCACTTTATATCTAGCACTTAACTGGGTTTCTTCTTCTAAGGAATGTATTGGTTTTTCTTATGTTTTATTCATTTGATCACTCTTTGTCTTTTTATTGAAGAACTTAATCCATTTACATTTCAGATAATCATCCATAATAAGGCATTACCATAGCCATTTTGTAATTTGTTTTCTAATAATAGTATAGGTCCTTTCTCATTCCCTAACACTGTTTTCCTTTGTTGTTAAGTGATTTCCTCTAGTAATATGTTTGATTCTTTCTTCTTATTTTTGAATTGTATATTATTGTTTTTGCTTTGTGATTATTATGAATCTTTAAAGCAATATCTTTTGCCTGTAACAAACTATTTTAAAATGATGACATCTTAACATGATTCTGAAGATAAGAGTAAAAATAGAAAAGAAACAAAGAGTACACTAAGATATTGTACACTTGTCTCCTATTACTTCCCACAGTTTGAAGTTTTGATGTTTTATACCTTCTGATACTTTCTTCTTACTCATGAATGTTTAATGTTCTTTCTTTCAGTTTGAAGTTTTCCTTTTAGCATTGTTGGGGATTCAGGTCTGGTGAAGATATATTCACTCAGATATTTTTGCCTGGAAAGGTCTTTATCTCTTATTAATTTCTAACAGTTAGCTTTGCTGGGTAAAATATTCTTACTGGGCAGCTTTTCCTCTCTTCAGTGCTGTGAAACTATCATGACATTCTCCCTTGGCCTGTAAAATCTCTGCCAAGAAGTCTGTAGTCAGGATATTTGAGACACCCTTACTTGATTCTTTTCACTTGCGACATTAAAAATCTTCTATTTATCTTTTATCTTCAGAGATTGATTATAATATGTCTTGAACGTGACATGGTTAAATTAAATCTTCTTCGTGTCATATATATATGAGGTGTCCCCCCAAAGCTCCTATTTAATGCAGGAATGTTCAGAGGTAAGAAGATTAGATTTTTATAGTTGTAACATAATCAGTGGATGAATTTATTTGATGAAATAATAATTTTAAAGAGCTACTATACTGAAGGGTAACTGCAGGCACATGGGACATGCCTGGAAGAGGTAGGTCACCAGGGATATTCCCTTGAAGATTAAGTCTTGTCTCCCTTTCTCCTTTCTCTGTCTGTTTTTTGAACACCACAAGCTGAGCAGCTTCCCTCTGCCACATCCTTCCACCATGATATTCTGACGCACTTGGACCAAGAGCAATGGAGTTGACAGGTCATGAACTGAATCTATGAAACCATGAGCTAAAAATAAACCTTTCTTTCTCTAAAGTTGTTATCTGGAGGACATTTTGGTCACAGTGAAGCAAAGATGACTAATACAGTAATCTTTGATCCTATGTCTGGATATTTGTTTCTTTCTCTGTGTTTGAAGTTTTTTTTTTTTTGTTATTGTCTCTTTAAATAAACCTTTTACCCCCTTTAGCATTCTAAAGTCCCACTTGAACCCCCTGAACTCAAATATTTTCTCCTTTAATGTTTTTCCAATTTCTAATGGTTTTCTTCATTTCCTCAAATACTTTTTTTCTTCTATGACTAAATATTAAACAGTTTGTCATTGAACTCACTAATTCTTTCTTCTCTTTGATCTTTCTCACTACTGATACCTTTTACCTTGTTCATAATTTTACTTTGTGTAGTTTTTCTCTCAAGAATTTCTGTTTGATTTTTTAAAAATTGCTTCTACTCATCTCTTATCTACCTCTGTCAAAGTATTAAGTCGTTTCTTTGTTTTCTTAAAGCCCCTTGAGTTTCATTAAAAGAACTTTTTAAATTTCACAAATGAAAGTTCACCCATTTGGGTTACTATCTGGTCAGTTTCTAGCACCTCATTTTGAACATTAGATGAGGTCATGGTTTCCAAAACATTCTTGATGCTGAGTTTGAGACATCATATGGTCATTGATTAATTATTTATTTCTGTATTCATAATTTTTGTACCTATCTTTCCAGAAAGGTTAAGGAGTTTTGTTTTTTTGCTTACTCTGAGTCTGTGTTCACTTCCATTATTTTAGTACTAGATGAATCCCTAGATCCAGTTTTGCCATGAAACTCCTGTTGGTGTGTTGTCACTATTTCAGCACTGGAGGGCAATCCAAGCCCTTATTTGTCCCAGGCCTATAGTTGGTGTGTTGTTCAAAATGAAATAGAGACATACTTTGAAAGGATAACTTGTATATACAAGCATCTGGGGAAGGTCCAGATATCACAGCCACCGTCTTGGACTTGTGATTGAACACTGCAGGACTATGTCTGACTTTAAGCAATAGCTCCATTGAG
Organism: Glaucomys volans; assembly: GCA_020662805.1. Lineage (NCBI taxonomy): Eukaryota > Metazoa > Chordata > Mammalia > Rodentia > Sciuridae > Glaucomys > Glaucomys volans. The sequence continues at coordinate 397,012 of JAJEJO010000669.1, read as the reverse complement.
GAACCAGTCTCAGGCTCCTATTCCATACCTGTGATCACTGAGACCATAAAGCTGTGCTACATTCCGAGCCCAGAGGTCACCAAGACCAGTAAAGCATAGGACCAAGTCTCATACTGCTGTGGGCTGCCCACTGAAGACATGGATTTGTGACCAAAGACTGCTGCAACTATTTAAAGGTGAAGCTGAGCTGGAATAAAGTACAATAAACTGGGGTCACATGTCTGTGCATCACAATGAGACTGTATAAGAGGCTCCACTCATGGGCAATAACCTGGATATGGAGTTTATTTGGAGACCAGTTTTAGGTTTCCTCAGCCTGGCACTGATTTCTAAGGCAAAGTTATGAGCTAATGACCTTGCCCTACCTTCAGTGAATGGAGTCATGCTCCATGATATGCCCAAGATTGGGGCAGTATTGGTAAAGGTATTCCCTTGACCACCAAGGCTGACATTAAGCTGGGTCATGCCTTCGTTTTAAGCCACAAGGAACTACACAATCTCAGGAGTGCTTTCATGTTCATGCCACATCTGACAGCGATATAGTCCAAAACATGAGTCTATCCCACTGAGACACAGGATCTGATGATAAGGCAAATCTACAGGTTCCAATATGCAAGCATTACCCTGGGAATAGCCATGCTGCTCAAGGTTGGGGGATGTGTGGCGGAGAGAGCCCTCAAGCTGACATTAAGCTGGGTTTTACTTGAGTCTCACTGTTGGAAGAAACTGTGAATTCAGGTGTGTGAATTCACACACCTGTCCCACCCACAAGTGGGAAGCATCTCTCTCCACACACTGCTTGGAGTAGAGGGAGTGGTAACATTGGAAACTCTTTCAGTCTTCTTTAGAGCTTTTTTTTTTCTTATACTAAAACCAGGCACTATAGTGTCTCACTTGGCTCACTACGAGAAGGTAATTTTGTTTGTGAATAGCTATTTAAACTGCTGTAACCGTGAAGATCAAGTAGTTTTCATATTTAAGTTGTTCTTTAAGTTGTTCTTATCTGCATTATGCTTTATCTTACAGAATATTCTGTGTGTCCCTGGAAAGAATGTATATTCTGTTGTTGGTGTGTTCTACAAATGTAAAAAGAATTCATCTGATTGCTATCGTCAAGTTCTTCCACGTCTTCGTTGACGTTTTGCCTGCTAATTCTATTCATTATGAAGAACAGAATTTGACTTACCAAGAACAGAGGTCACATGCCAAAACATAATTATGGATTTTTATACTTCTATTTGTAGTTTTGTCAGATTTTGTTTCACATATTTTTAAGTTCTATTATGAGGAATTATTTTGTACATCAAAGACTTTTCTGTCTTTTTGGCAAATTGATCTTCCAATCTCCTATTTTATTTCCAATAATGTTCTTTACTTTGAAGTCTAGTTTATTTGATATTACTATAGCTAAATATTACTTTTTCTTTTGGTTAATGTTGGTATGGTATATATTTTTTCATCTTACCTTTATCTCAAATAATCATTACACTTGAAGTTAATTTTTAATACCTAAAATGTAGTTTTATATAGTATCTTAAATATGTTAGCAATGATTTTAGAGTAGGTTTCTTCTTCTTCTTCACCAGAGGACAAATTAATATCATTGTCATTGCCAAAGAAATTTCTACCTATTAGAAAATTCTGGGTTCACTTTTTTTTATTTCAGCCCTTCTGGATTCCATGGTTGAATATGAGAGATCTATAGTCATTGAAATTGTTGTTCATCTTAACTAATGCCTCATTTATCTCTGTCTTTGAGACTTTTTCTTTACTTGCATTATGATGTGTCTATGAATTTCTTCTTCTTTCTTTCATTATCTGTTTCGTGTTTGCTTGTTTTCTGTTCAGGATCTATTCAAATTGTTGAACAGAATATGTAAACATATTTTTACCAAATATTAAAGATTTTTCTAGTACAATTTATTCACATATTCCTTCTTCACACAATTTCTCATCTTTTTTTCTAGGACTTTCATTATATAAATGTCAAGTTTTTGACACTGTACCCTAGGTCCCTAAGTAAGCACCACTACGTTCAATCTACCCCCCCCAAAAAAAAAAAACCTAAAAGTGTTTACTTTAACTTGTTAAAACTTTTTCAAAATAGCTGCTTTACAGTCTTTCAGGCCATTCCAATTAGAATCTACTGATTGTCTGCTACCCTGTGAGTTGAGATTTTTCTACCTTTTCATATCTCAAGTAATCTGGTCATTTTGAATACTGTGTTATGAGACGTGTGTCTTCCCTAAGTCTTAGAGCAATTTTTAGTGTTTTTGGTTTTAGCAGATCCACTGTTGCACATCCAACTTGGACAGATGCCCATAAGTTCAAGCAATTTGAAGGGTCATTTTCTAGGGTTCTTCCTTTTTAGAAACTTCTCAGATTTTCTCGTATTCCAAAAATCCCCCTTTCAGTTTGGCATTTAAAGAAACTAGTTTATTTGCTCTCCTCTCTCACAATCCCCTCAACTGTGTACTTGTCTAAGATTAAGCTGTGGGAGAAAGAAAGATAGAAAGAAAGGCAATTGTCTACTCCCTGTTTGAACCTCAGTGTCTCTAATGAGGGAAAAAGGTCCTGCTTTCCCAGAATTCTAGGTGATAAGGAAAGTTGAATGCTGAGGTATGAGATAATGTTTGATGAGTTATTTACCTCATTCTCTCTAGTGATTAGGAAATTGTTCTCATTTTGGAAGCCAGAACTACAATGCATCCTTGGCGTTCTCTCCTCCTATACCAGTCCTCACTCACAAGTTATGGGTTGTGTTGCATCAGGAAGAAAGGATATAAGAAAAAAAAATAATGAAAACTCACTGCTGATTCCATGGTACCTTGAATTTTGATCTTCCCCAATCTTCCTGCTATTATTTACTTTTTATAGTCTTTGAATTAGAATAAATGTAGAAACATTTATTCTGCAGGTTTCATAACTTCATTCCATGGGAGAGTGAGGTGTTCCTCTTCTATTTACACTTTCATAATATCCTGCATTGGCAGCGTAAGAATGCCCATTTCACTAGCTGTGACTTATTAAAGCTCTGTGTCCTTTTCATCTGTGTGTCCTCAATGTCTTGCTGCTAAATGGAAATTTTATAAATGTTTGCAGAATTAACAAATGAATAAAAAGAGAAGAAAATAAAATATATTTTATATTCCTTTTATAAATATTGTTCTCATTTACTCTGCCAAATCTTAAAATAACATAAATTGCATTAGACATGTTTTGCAAGTGACAGTCCTTCATATTTCCTGTCCTTGCTAAGGTGAATTGCCACAACCAACAGCCTCAGCTGTCACAACCAATTGAATCAGAGTGATCATTTGCTCAATTCTGGCTTTCCCAAAGTCTGACTAACATCCTATGGCCAGCAAGAAAAATATAAGGTAGGTAGACCATCATACACTTTCAGGAATTTTGGAATTAGGAATCTAAGAGAATATATCCAACTGGAACTAGAATCTCACATATAATTGGGACCAAGGTGACAACAACATCTTGTCCAACTTGATACTAATAAAAGTAAAAACAGTTTACAGGGAGGAGATAGTGAACACATTTAGAGATTCAACATGCCGTGGGAGAAAGGTTGAGAGAAAGAGAGAGAGAGAGAGAGAGAGAGAGAGAGAGAGAGAGATCTTATCAGATTTTCATTTATAGCTCCCAAGAACTGACTCCACATAAACAAATTCTTAATCTTAGCTTCTTAGGTTCTTATGGAACACATAGTATACTGTTTAAAAAGATCTATCCTTGAACTTCCTTGGGGGAATTTTTATTGCCCATAACTTTGTTAAAACTGACATTGGTAGTTGCTCCAAAGCAAGTGCTAGTTTTGCTTCCTCTTTTCAGTACCTAGACTTAGTCCAGATTTTTAAGCTTTCTCTGTGCCGCTATTGTTTTCAGTGCCCTTTCAGCATCCCCACACAGGAGATTCATTTTACTTGGTTTTGGACAAATGTTATGGATCCCTCTCTTTGCCAGTACTTGAATTATACAGAGAAAGGTACTGCAGGGCTGGCCAAAATGTGGGGGAGAATCATCTAGGGGGCTTCTGCAAAGCAGGTTTCCCTTGGAAAGAGAGACAAATGGGATTCCATAGCAATTCTCTTTCTCCTGGACATTGTTGCTTCTGTATGTGGTATTTGGAGAGGTAGCACCATCTTAAGATCCTGATAGAAGCTAAAAGAATAGAATGAGAGCAGCAAACCAGAAAAGTGAAGGACATTGTACCTGTGATGGGTTGACTCACTGTACCAAGTTGGAGCTGCCCTGTGTTCTAGACCTCCATGATCTCCAAGTCAGATAAGTTATGATTTCCTCTTATTTTCCTTAAAATATGATATAAATAAGGATGATAGAGAGAAACAGGAGGTCTATTTTTCTATTTTGGTTCAACCCTAACCAAGATTACACCTCAATCCACTTGGCTCTACCAGGTGCTATGGTTTGGGTGTGGTTTCCGGGTACCCCCAAATCTTCGCACATGGTGACCTTCATCCCCATTGTGGCAAAGTTGAGAGGTGTTGGAAGGAGAGGTTTAGGAGGAGGGAAGTGATAGAAAGTGGGTAGATCATGGACGCTGCCTTCAGAGGGATGAATGCAGATCTCATGGAGAAGCAGCTCCTCTGAGACCCAGGTAGGTCCCATGGAAGAGCGTAGTGTAAAAAGAACAAACCTGGCCGCTGGATCCTTCTGGCTTCGTGTCTCATCATGAGATTCCTTCTGCAGAAAAACAATCAGTTCCATTGTTTTTCTGCCTTGTTGGGATGCAGCCAGGGGGACCTAACCAGGAGATTGACACCAGTCTGTGGGGACCTTCCTTCCAGTCACCAGGATCATGGGTCCAACTTTTTTTCATAAAATACCCAATATCAAATATTTTGTAGCTATTTTTCTAGCGAATTTATAGCCATTTCTATAGTTATTTTGTTATAGCTATAGAATATGAGTTGATATGCAGGCGCAGACTAACCACCCCTTATTTATAAAGGTCTGTGCAGTGAAGTGCACTGGTAGATATTTCCCAAAAACACAATTGTCCTTCATTAAAAGAATATCAGTGAAGAGGATAATGTCTTTAGTGACTGCATCATCAGGAGAATTTCCAAAGTCTCCAGCGTGGCGCTGGACTCCCATCACAACAATGCCTGTGCGTTTCTCCTGAAGCTTGTGCTTGTCAGTTTTCCATCACTGCAGAATCGACTCTGGGATAAAGAGGGAGGGTTCATTTTGGCTCACAGTTTGGAGGGTTCCGTCCCTGATTAGTTGCCCCATTGCTTTGGAGCCTATGCTGAGGCAGCACATCACACCAGAATCATTTGGCAAAATCATTTCCCTCATGCCTGGGATGTGAAAGAGAAGAAGAAAGAGGGGTTGTGCCTCCAGTGACCTAAAGCTTTCTCACTGGGCCCCACCTCTCACAGGTCCCTCCACCTCCCAACAGCACCGCACTAGGGACCAAGCTTTGACCACACAAACCTTTGGGGACCCTTAAGATCCAAACTATAACAATGTCCTGACTACCCCACACCTTCACAAGCAACTGGTAGTGGGGAATGTTGATGGAACAACCACTAAATCCCCTCAAATCACTGTCTCCATGTCTGTGTCCATTTCCACCCCACTCCCAACCAATCACCAAGCAACGTGTGGCCCCTAGATCTCTAGTCTCCTGGGGCAGCTCTGAGGTGTACCTTCCACTCCAAAATTCTCCCACAGAATAAACCCACTGAGGGGGACTTTTACCAAAGACTTTACCTTCCATGGGTTTCTTGTCCTCCCTGTTTTGTTTTTCCTGGAAAAAAGAAAAAGGTCACTTAAACAATTTCTTACATCAGAATCTGTTTCCAGGGAACTCATATCCTTCAATTGAAAAATTTCAGATTAAATCCTTAGCTTAATCCATTCTATCTACTCCCCATTAGAGTAAAACTGAAAAGTTGACTGTGTTCAATTTCATTCCAAACTCTCCCCAGAAATGACTCTTACAAAGACCAAACGAAAGTCCAGGCAGAACTCTTGATGTCTCTTTCCACTTTCTGAGGACAGCAGATCTATCAGCAAATCCTGTGAGCCGCATTTACAAAGCACACCTCGTATGATTCCCTCCCAACCCCCACTAGAGCAGACGTTCTGGTCCTGAGAAAACGACACATTCCCTAGAGGTGTGCAGAGACTCCAATAGAGGGGAAGTGACTTCCGAAAGTCACTGATTGCCACAGCACAATTAAGCTTCAAATTGTCTCTTATTTATTTCAAATAATGGGCTTTAATTTGAGGATCTAATTCAGGTATACTGTTACATTGAACTTGAACTTCTGGGAGAAATAAAAAAGAGCATGGCAGGTGAGTCATGCTGAAAGTGGTCACTCATTAAGTTCTTAGAAAACAAAAGGACAAGATGGTGAAATCAGCCCAGAAATATTACTGACAGCCAGCACGTGGAGGGCCAGGCAGTAGGTTTGCGTACTAGAAAGGTCAAATATATAATTCAAATTAAAATGGAACGAGTCTGGGTGGTACAGGGAGAGGGACTTGGAGACCTGTTCCCTCTGCACCAGGGTTCACCCCCACATCCAAGCGCCTGGAGGGGCTGAACCTTCCAAGAAGCCTGCAACTCCTTTTCAAAATGCAGTTAAAATACAAAAATATTAAAGTGTTCAAAAATGATAGTTCAAACAGCATTATGAAATGCTTTTCATAGCACAAAGAAATGTGGAGTTCCCTGCAACCAATCTAGCAAAACATGCATTAAACCGGAATAAAAAAAAAAATCTTGGGGCTGGGGATATAGCTCAGTTGGTAGAGTGCTTGCCTGGCAAGCACAAGGCCCTGGGTTCAATCCCCCGCACCGCAAAAAAAAAAAAAAAAAAAAATCCTTAAAATTTACCCAAAGAGAAAAATTAAAACTTGAATTGAGGATGATACCATTGTCATGAGTTAGAAGACCAAACATCATGAAGGTGTTCTTTTTTTTTTTTTTTTTTGCGGTGCTGGGGATTAGAACCCAGGGCCTTGTGTGGGTGAGACAGGCACTCTACCAACTGAGCTATATCCCCAGCCTGAAGGTGTTCTTTTTAAATAAAACTATAAGCATGATAACAAGAAAAATTGACAGAGATTTTTATTTAACCGTAAACACAGGTTTCAAATGCACTTGTATATTTGGGTTTTGATAGTTAGCCAATCACTGATATGTAGCTGATCACTGAACACCTTTTCTTTATGTATCAAGTAATGAACCAACTGAATAAATGAGCAGAGGGATATCGTTGTGCTCTTTCTGATCCAGGCAGACTGCTCCATATAATTGGGGCTCAGAGTTGGATACTCGGTTTCGAAGGAGACAAAATGTTTAGATGAGACTCTGCAGCATATGGGAATTTTAAAGAAGAAGAACAACAACAACAAAAACCCTAAGAGAACTTCATATATTTAGTTATAATAGAAACCTGAGCGGCTAACAAATCTGAAATGAAAGTGTAGAGCAATTATAGAACCAAGCTTGCAGCCACGGGCGGATTTTGAGGGAGATCAAGTCTGTCTAATTGGAGGCCTGGAGGAGGAGGAGATAACACAGGTCTGGAGAGAGGTGAAGCCAGGCTCCAACCACCACTTTATCTCTGTTTTACTGTATGTTTTTGGCTGGTTCCTAAAGTTCTAGGATCGGATTTTCTTATCGTTAAAATCAGGATAAGAGGAAGCAGAGCATAGGAGTAAGTGTGGATTCTGAACCCTACTGCCTGTGTTCAAATCCCCTTTTGGGCTGCATGAACATAAGCAAGTTGTTCAACCCCTCTGGGCCTCAGCTCCAACATCCACAGATGGAGAAGTAAGAGCTCCAACCTTGTCGGGTGTTAGAATTAAATGACTTAGTAAATGAGCCCTGCTGTGGTGATTATCACGACAGCTGTAGATCTTTCTCTGAGCGTCATAATCTGGAGTAAACAAATGAAGAGATGTAAAATTTTAGACAGAGCCTGAAACATCCAAAGTGCTCTACAAATGTTGCTTCCTTCTTTCATCCGTCTGCAGAAGGAACAAGTGCCCTGGAGGGGCTGAGTTCACCCTCAGCAGAAGTTTTCAAGGACAAGTCGATGGACCACATTTCCAGAATCTTACAGCAAAGCTCTGAAACTAGGTGGAGACTTGGATTAGGAGTGACAGAATCTCTGAGGTTCCCTTTAAACAAGATCCCACGATTAAGTCAGAAACTTTTGGAAAGCTGATCAAATGGGAATTGTGGGTAACCAAAACTTTCCTGAAACATCCAGTTCATTATCCAGGATAAATGCAGCCCCCATCATCCTGTACGGCCATGAAATATTAGCAACACACACACACACACACACACACATACATAAACACACACGTATACACACAGGCATCTTTCATATGTTGTAACATAAATCTTTTCACCACAATGACTGTGGTTGTCAGTGAGAGAAATACTCTTGTTCAGTCCAATGCACTTGAGTAGCCCAAATAAACAATAGTATAATACCCTGCATTTATTCAGCGCCCTTTGGGGCAAGGGCACACACTTTATACCTATTTCTCGTTTATCATGGCCACATTCCTGGGAGACAGGCTGCCCCTCAGAGAGGTGGGCAGATGGCATAGGGCTTTTGATCTCAGGCCTGCCTGCCTGGGGAGAGTCCGTGCTTCCTGTGTGTTGCAACATGAGGGATGCAATGCCTTTCAGCCTTTGGGCCTGGCTCAGCAGCCTTTTCACAGACCTCTGGTGCCACACTGGGAGTCACAGTGCCTCTGATCTAACCTTCTCCCACCACCACCTGGCCTTCACCCTTGTGGGTTCAGGACACTCAGGTCCCAAGACAACTCTTGCACTGTGTCTTAGCAAGAGCGCCCTCTTGGGGGCTCCACAGTGTTTGGATCCAGCTTGGGGGCAACCTGTAGGAGCTTTGGAGGAAGAGGGAAATTCCACCCAGCATGTGCCACTTACCAGCAGTGTGAGCTTAGGGAAATCCTCATGCTGAGCTACCAGACCTAGAAAAGAGGACTAGCAAGACAATTGCTAGCTTACTGTGATGCTAGCATGGAACGAAGCATAAGTTCCCTGGTACTGGAGGAACTCAAATTCAAAGTGTCAATAATTAGGGCTGGGGTTGTGGCTCAGTGGTAGAGCACTCGCCCACTGTGTGTGAGGCCCTGAGTTCAATCCTCAGCACCACATAAAGATAAAACAAAGGTATTGTGTCCATCTACAACTCCAAATATATATATATATATTATATATATATAATTTATAAAGTGTATGTAATTAAATTATGTAGGAATCATTTTCCCTCTGAGTTACTAAACTCACTATTTCTGCAAAGACATTGCTATATGTTCATTTGCTCCCCCCCCCAAAATTCACATGTTGGCGGCCTGATGCTCAGTACTTAGGAGGTGACCCCTTTTGTAGATGGGTTGTTTATGGGTGATTAGGTTAAAATGAGTTCATTAGGGTGAACCCGAATTCAACAGAATTAAAGTTCTTAAATAACTGGAGTTCTTTAAAGAAGATAGGACCCAGAAAGACACAGAGGGAAGAATATATGAGGACACATGGAGAAGGTGGCCATCTACAAGCAAAGGGGAGAGGTCTCAGAAGAGACTGGTCCCGTTGATACCTTGATCTCAGACTTCTAGACTCTAGTATCATGAGAAAACTAGGTTTTACTGTTTAAGCTACCCAATCTGTGGAACTTGGTTGTGGCGACCTTCACACGCAAATACGTCCAGCTTGAGGTTATCATCAGAAGGCCCAAATCTCAGGCCAGAAGACCCTTTGAAAGACCAAGTAAATAATGTGCAAAAGTTTAGTAGAACATTTTAGCAAATTAAACCTGTGATCACACAGTGAGTTGCTTGGAGAAACCTTTGGCGAGAAAGCAAAATCAGAGTCTTTTGCTCCATCAGCAATATGAATTTGAAAAAGTACCAGGTCTGAGTCAGCCATCAGAGAGAGCATGGCTTCTCCCTTACCAGTATTTAGCTGTGGGAACTCTGACACACTTCTCTCTATGGTTTCAGTTTTACTCAAGTAAATCATCTGTCTTCCACACGACACCATTCTTAACCACCTGGATCAAGGAAATAATCCTTGATTATACAGGGGACAACCTAGTCACTGGTTTATAGTAAACAAATCATACTTGTTTCTCAGATACTTAGAACTTCATGATTTTATTTGGAATTATTTTCAAGATTAAAATCCAAGTGTAGATGAAATAACAAATGTACTTTTCAATGACTATTGCTATTATTACAATAGGAAAGAGATATGGAATCTAGCAAAGGAAAAACTCACCTCAACATTTTCTACTCAGAAAATAGATACATAAATAGACAGAAAATACTGTTTTAGTAAGTATCCAAATTCTATGATCCTTTAAGTTACTAGATAGTTGGTGTAAAATAAATCAATTAAATGATGTACAGAATTCTCTATATTTTCAGAAAAAAATCATTTGCCAAGATATGATCATGCACTGATTGAGAGTTTATGATGGTTAACCTCACTGTATCACAGCACGAAACTCTTGCTGCTCCAAAGTAATCCATCCACAGCAAGAGATGCTAACCCTCCTCAAATCTTGCCTCTACTCACTTTCCTTTAATACGTGGCCTCCCCTCTAATTAAGAGAATGTACACGAATCCTTATACACTTCTTTAAGATAACTCTCTGGCATTTGACATGTTGTTGCATTATTATAGTTAATTTCCTATCAAAATAGTTTGCTACCCACTTTGTGAGTTGTGAGAACTAATTAATGTGTTTTGTTTTAAGTGCTTTGGGATTCTGAGATGAAAGTCCAATAAAAATGTCATGTTGTTATTGTGTCCTAATCCATAAAAATTTCCAGAAAAATAACATGCCCTTAGAGGGCACTTCATGCTTCGGGACTTCATAATAAATGCAAAGCTGCTCTGTCCCACAGTTTCTCCCAGGGTTTTGAGGAATTCTTGAGGCCAGCCTCACAGAACAGAAAGGTCGTGTGTTTTACTAGTTCTGGCAACTAAGTGACTTCGGTGTGTCACTTTACCTCTTGAAGCCTTAATTTCCATATTCTCAGTTGGTAAAATAGAAGCAGTAATGAAACTGAGCTTGAAGGCTCTTAGGCAGCCGGGACATTGGACAGCAGGCACTAAGCATGGCTTACAGGGTGGTGAAGTGTGTCTCCCTCTCTCCTAAAAGAAGACCTGCCAAGCAAAAGTCTAAACAGAAACTACTTTAGAGGTCTAAAGGATGTCACTCCATATACATACAAGAAGGTCACTCTCTTAAATCCACCAATATGTATGTCACACAGTTGTCAAGAGCACTGCTGCCTCAACACTCATTTTTAGGCCTGACACAAATTACCTGAAAGCTCATGTTGACAGATAGTCTTTGGTTGGTAACAACTCCCCAGGTGAAGGTGTGCAACATGACCCACTATTCCTCATGTCACTAGCTCAAAACCCAACATGTCACATAACTACTGACTATGATAAAACCTATTGGTCAATGCCCAAGTCAATGCCAGAGGAAACTAAGTTTCTCTTTGTGTGTGCTTTCTCTAACTGGCCAATGCACGGTCCCTGGGGGAGAGTCTAGAGGATGACACCCACGGATTTGCATAAAGGCACATCCCACCCACCCTCTCTTGCTTCCTCACCACCTGATTGTTGAGCGCCGTGTAGTCTCCAGGTTTCCTTGGCCTCAATGGCTCCCCTTCTGCTCCCACGGGTCTGTGAGTAGTAATAAGGTCATTTCATTACTTCATGTGTGTAATCATGCTGTCTTCCCTGTGTCTCGCCTGACCATACACCTGCACCTAACTTTCCCTCCCATCCCTTCTCTCTTAGAGAGAGAATAGTTGCCTTGGCTGATGGCCACTCTCCAGGGGGTCACCTCAAGATCAAGCTGGTGGATCATCACAACAGCAAATTAGACATCCACTGTCCATACACATGGTGGCTACTGCCCCCAGAAGCTCCGGGGCTGCTCAGGAAGGACAGGAAGTGTCATTGAAATACTCATGCAGATTTTTCAGGACTGGATTCATTTCCTGGCCAAACGATCTGTACCTGAAACCTAAAAACACATACCTACGGTGAGAATTTGAAAACATCGAGTTAATCATTTACATTTTTGCAATCTTAGAGATTTTTAAGTGTGAGTATGTGTTACTGGAATTGGGGGCCCAGAGGATTTTGACAACTGGTCCACCCGTGCTGACCATCACTGGTTAGTAATCCATTCTGGTAAGATGAGCTAAGGGCACACTTACAAAGAGCCAGAGAAAATGAGTCTGAAGTCAAGCACTAGTTTTCTCCAGTTTTTCTCTGGAAAAATTTGTGTGGCTCAGACATCCCACCCCATATTAGTCTCAACCTTGAAGGATAAAACACAAGGCGTGATAGATTTCAGTTTGCCTGGTCCTTCCACCGAGCCCTGGTCTGCAGTCTGGTTGGCTGTCCCACCTGGGCCTGGAGCAGTTGTGAGAAAGAACCGGTTATAAGAAATTTCCCCGTTGGGTTGGGTGGCCGGTGCAAGCTCGGGTTTCTGTGCAGCACGATTGTGGTTTCTGCTAGCTCTGAAGATTGCCAGAATGCTTGCAGGGATTAAAAACAGGAAATCCAATGATCCACATAAATGATATTTTCCTAATGGTAATATTCCGCACATTTAAAGGACACAAACCCTAGAATTGTGCAGGGAAATGGGACCCTCCTGGTCTTCCTTTCATGTCAATACCTCCACTATGTGAGCCCTATGTCATTTTTTTTTACGCCCACTCAACCTGTGACATGTCAACTTAAGCAACTTGGGTGCTGAGAGTGTTGCCTTTACTGCCATTCCCACACTGGGAGGGTCGTTCCCTGCGTGACCAGCCACTCTCGTGGGCTGCAAACCAGAGTTGATTTGTCTTAAAGACCTGAAGGAAGGTGTCCACTTTGTTTCAATGATGTATGCCCCATTCTCAGAATGTCTCTTCTCCTCTCCAAGGAGCAGGTTAGAGCAGACCCTGTGCAAAGTATCGTAAGGGGTAGTTAATGTGGAAAAGCTGTGCACTCTGCCTGCTGTAGTGCCCCGCTGGCCTGAAATTCAGTTCAAAATATCTAACTCTGATAGGACTAGACGTCTTTGGAAATTTTCTGAAGGTAAATTTATAAAATGATCAAGAGACTTTAGAAATACTGATTCTTTAGATTAATCTATTGCTATGAATCTGTCCAACAGAAATTATCACATAGGTGGAGAGAGAGGCAATTATCCTTTGCATCATTAACCTTACAAGAAAATAAAATGGAAAAGTAAAAAATATTCAATTACAGGGAATGATGAGTAAATTATGGTACATCAATAAAATGGATGACTACGAGTTATTAAAATCATGTTTTTCATGAAAATAGAATACAATAAACTACTTACATCCCAAACGGCATGATATGGAAAACATCAGGGTACAAAATTAGAAATATATAGCAAGATTTCGAATCTGCATCCTTGGCCAAAATTAGCAGGTAGGCGCATACGTGCTTGCAATGCACATTCTCACATTGAGAAGATGATAGTGGCTGTCTCTGGGTGGTGCTATCTTTATTTTTTAATGGAAATGTTCATTCTCTCTTGAACTAAGTATTGTGTTATACCACATTATTCCATGTTCTTTTACTCTGATATTAATCAGTGGTTAGCATAGCACAGTCCCCAGGGCCAAATCCAAACCACCTTCTCTTTGCAAATAAAGTTTTATTGGAACAGATATGCCCTCTCATTTGTATAGTATCTACAGCAGCTTCTGCACAATAATGACAGGGTTCAGTAGAAGTGACAGACACATATGTCTCTCAAAGCTTAAAATAGTACTACAAGATCCTTTACAAAACAAAACAAAAAGCTGGCTAATCCTTGGTATAATGCAAATCAATGGTTCTCCACGGGGTGATTTTGCCCCCATTAGGCAATGGGAGGAAATATTTTTGGCTGTCACAATTGGGATGTGGACGGTGCTGTGACATCTAATGGCATGCTGCTCAATATCCTCTAATGCACAGGAATGTTCTCCACAGCAAAGAACTGTCCAGCCCAAGATCCCAGGAGATCTAGTCTAAGGAACTTACACAGATTAGAGGTTGAGCCATTCTGATGTGCAGGTCAGATCTCCAAAGCAACCAGTGGCATTTAATTTCAAATTACCTTTGAAAAGCACTACTTCATCTAGTGACTCAAAGATCTTCATGTAGGATGGAAAGTTTGGTTCATGTAGTTCTCTGTGTGCCAGGCCTGGGAGAAAATGGTTATAACTGGTGCTCAAATCTAGTTCCTTCTAAGGAAGGGCTCTTTCTTATTTTGGATAATATGCATGAGACCATCTCAGCCTTATCCCAATGAGTTGCCTAATCAATGAATTTTTATTTCTGAAATGCAAGCCCAGTTTATTCACTAACACCCAACACCCTGTAACTTAAGTAGATTCTGAGACACAAAGGTCTCAGGGGGGCCCCACAGCTATGCTTCTAACTCTGCATCCAGGTTAAGCCCACATGAATTGTTTTCTCATCTGTAAAATGAGGTTGTGAAAACCAAATCCAGAAGTGGTGTGAAAAGAAAATGGGTTAGATTATTTTGTGTGGTGATTTCTAAATACTCTATGTAATATCTTTTATTATTTACCTACTTAATAGTCAAAATGCTTCTGTGAGAGTAGCTATTATTAGACCTGTATTCAAAATGTGGATACGGAACTTCTAAAAGCTAAGCCAGTTACCAGATTTCAAACAACTAATAAGGCCCCAAATCAACAAACCACCATTTTATTCCAAAAGGTAGGAAAGGCCAATACACTGGGAGTTTCAGAATTGTTTCAGTGGCCCATCTAGGTGACAGTCCCTGGAAGACCCTTAAAGGAACCTCCAAGTCCTTCCTTAACTCTTGTGCTCACAGCTCGAGTTTCTCTCCACCCACCTCCCTCCCTCCATGTCTGTCAGAGACAGAATGGCAGCCTGGGCCCACTGCAGTGTCCGACTAGCATGGTAGTTCTTATGCTCTTAAAGTCGTCCCCGAGTTAAAGTTATTTCTCTCGACATGTCTTGCCCTCATTTCAAAGGCTTCTAAAGCTTCTATTTTCAGGTTACCAAAACAACCCTAAAAACCAACTTCTGCGAAATCACAAGTAATTGAGCAAATTATGCTTCCTAATCACCCATCTTTCCTTGCACCTCAGCCATCAAACCCTTCTCCTGACATGATTTGAGGGGGTGGGGAGCTTTCCAGCCTCTTCTCTGGTGTCATTTTAATTGGCACTAATCGCTTCAGTAAAATTCAGGCATCAAAAGTCTCACCCATCAGAGTATCCTTTGACCCCGAGCTCCGGCTCCTCCGTCAAGTTCAGGCATTACTAATCCACCTAGTGCTTTACTGGGACAGCTTATTTTGTCTGCACCTTTTCTTCTATTAAGATCTGAAATGACGACCAGCTGTGTCCACTCCAATATCCCCTCACCTGTTTGGACCCATTGACCACCCTGTGGGGCACAGTGTGTGACTCCCCTTTGCACGCTGTGCTCAGGAGAGTGACCGCAGGGCGTAGCAGCATTCAGGAGGTGCCCTCCCCCAGCCCAGCCCTTTCTTCCTCACACCTGGGAGGTTAAAAGTCAGATTCCCTCGCTCAGCCTTCAATTCCATCACCTTTGTTTCTGTCACAGGGTGAAAGATCAGACAGGTGACAAGAGTGAGGTCATGGCCAGTGCTGTCAGAAAGTGGAAAACAGGACCACAGTGGGATGAGGCTTAAGAGGTTTTTCTTTTTTTTTTTTTTTTTTTGCACTGCCTGCCCAGATTAATCCACTTGGAGCAGCAACAGAAACAAAGCATTCTCCTTCTTGCAGCAAAAATACACTGGACACCTGAAAGATGCTTCAAACTTGGTCACTCTCTCCTTTGAGTTGTCACCACCCTCACACATCTGGGAGTGTTCTTGTTTTCCAAGGCAAATCCAGTTCTCTGCCAGTGTGACTGAGCATCTTGGGCACAACCACTACAATCCCTTGCATCCTCCTTGAAATACCTTGCACAGAGGAAGAGATGACGAGATGCTGCTGCCCTCAGAATACTCACCCTTTGGGTACAGACAGTATTTTGACTTTTGCTAAGCCAAAAAAAAGAGATAAAGGTCACTACTGTCCCAATTATTGTTACCTTGTGAACTAGAAAGACAATGACAGGAATCGGGAACCTTGGGCTAAGTGAGAGCCTTGGCCACAGCATCTTGAATTTGCCAACATAACTGTGGAACGATATTTCAGCTAGTCCTTGAAGAAGGAGAGATGTTGGGTCCAATAAATAAAAAGGCGTGGGAAAAGGGTGTCCAGGAAAAGGAAAGGTCAAAATTAGCAATGGGGAACCCTAGGATCCCCTAGCCTACCCCACCCAGAATGATGGAATCTCAGAAAGCCAGTAGGTGGTGGGACTTCAGGCTCAACAAAGGACAAGTCATCAAAGTGCACAGAGGTGGCTTCTCTTCTCTGTCAACTGGGTATCAACACCCTCCAAATAGTGGCACTGAGGACGATGTGTGGCAGCAGGAGGTCCATTTCCTGCTCACAACAGCCTTGAAGGCGCATGCTCTCTGTGATCATCCCTGCACTGCCTGTGACGCAGCTGAATCATAAACAGGGTGGAAAACCTGGCCAGCACGTTGTACGTGCAGGCCTTTGCAGACAGACACCGACTCAACTTCCTTGTGGCTGCTCTCCTTCTCTCCCAGCCTCTGAGTACGTAAGAGACAAAGGGGCAAACAGAGCCACACTGGAGTCGCCCGCGCGTTGCAGTGACAGCTCATCCTCTCCGACCTTGTTTTCCGATGTCCCCTTTTGCCATTTACTCCTATTGAGAATGCTCCCTGAATAGCCGATTGTGAAAAACTGCTCCTAATAGGGTTCAAGCCATCCCTGGTGTTTAGGGACTCGATCAACCCCTTTCCTCCCCTCCTCTCCCCTCCCCTCCCAACATAGGTGGCTGTGATGGAAGAGAGCAGAGATACCCAGAAGATTGTCCAGTGCTGGGTGAGAAGGCTTGGAACTGATGCAATCCACTGTGTTAGTCAGTTTTCTGTCACTGTGACCAAATATCTTAGGAAAATCAACTTAAAAGAGGGAAGGTGTGTGTTGGCTCAGAGATTTCAGAGCATAGTCACTTGGCCCCATCCCTGTGGACTTGAGAAGCAGAGCATTGTGCAGGGAGGCAATGGTCGAGTGGAACTGCTGACCTCCTGGCATCCAGGAAGCAGAAGGGGAGAGGGAGAGAGGGAGGGAGAAGGGATCAAGGGGGATCTGTAATCCCCAAGGGCATTTCCCCAGGTTCCACCTCCTCATTTTCCCCCACTTTCCAATAGTCCATTCAGCTAGGAATCCACCAACGGATTAATCCACAGACAAGGTCAGAGGCCTCATAGTCGATCACTTCCTGGAAGCCCCGCTCTCTGAACCTTGATATACTGGGGACCACATCTTCAATACCTGGGTCATTTAAATGGAGCACCTTTTAGATACAACCCATAGCCATCTGTGAAATGTTTCTGAGTACAAACAAAATTCTAAAGTTCTAGGTCTTTCCTTCCTTCCTTCCTTCCTTCCTTCCTTCCTTCCTTCCTTCCTCCCTCCCTCCCTCCCTCCCTCCCTCCCTCCCTTCCTTCCTTCCTTCCTTCCTTCCTTCC